>CAUYRH010143491.1:0-24284 GCA_963574655.1 Perodicticus potto | reverse complement strand
CATGAAATTGACCTAGGCATAGGAAATGGGGGTTCCACATTTAGTCCTAAGTGTAAAGTGAAGGAGACACCAAGGCACAGGTGTCTCCTCAGCAGTTGTCCGGCCTTTTTGGCTATTGGAGCCTCCGGTGGGGGTTGGAGGTCCCCCTCCTTGTCTGTCATCCAGCCCGCTGGTTCTTCAGCTGGCTGCCGCGGCACTGACACCACCAAGGAGCTGGCGGACCGCCACCTCCACTGTGGTGGCTAGGGCACCAAATGTCCTGCATAAATTCTCACTCCCCAAGTAGAAACCCTAACTGCTGTTAGGGAAAAGGGGTGAACACTCAATCTAACTGCTTCCTGTTGAATTGGGCGACGATAGTAGGGGGCAGTTAGGGTTTCTCCAGAGGGAGAGTGATACAGGGGTTCATGGACTGGAACCATCTTTATTGCGTGTGGCTTGATGACATTTAAGTGTAGGTGGTCTGTGAGTTCAACTTTTATTCCATGATTGTCTGAGAAGATTCAAGGAATATTTTCTATTTTTAAAAATTTGCTGAGGTTAGCCTTGTGGCCTAAGATGTGATCAATTTTGGAGGATGCTCCTTGTGCTGATGAGAAGAATGTGTACTCAGTTTAGTTAGGATAAAATGTTCTGTAGATGTCTGTTAAATCCAATTGTTGAATGGTTAATTTTAAGTCTAAAATATCTTTGCTTAGTTTCTTATTGGAGGATATATCCAACACAGCCAAAGGGGTGTTAAAATCTCCAGTATTATAGTGGTGGAGGAAATCAAGTTCCTCATTTCAGTTAGAGTCTCTCTTATAAATTGAGGATCAGTCTGGTTGGGTGCATAAATATTAGTAATTGAAATCTCATCACATTGAGTGTTTCCTTTAGCAAATATGAAGTGACCTTTGTTATCTTTCATTACTTTTGTTGGTTTAAAGCCTATTGTATCTGCGAGTAAAATTGCAACACCTGCTTTTGTTTGATTGCCATTTGCCTGAATTATAGATGACCATCTCTTCACCCTGAGTCTATATTTATCTTTTATGGTAAGATGAGTTTCTTGTATGCTACAGATATCTGACCTGAGTTTTTGTATCCAGTCAGCCAACCTGTGCCTCTTTATAGGGCAATTTAAACCATTCACATTAATTGAGAGTAGTGATAAGCCTGGTATTATTTTGGGTATCGAATTTTTCAGAAGTCCAGGGGACAATTTTAATCCTTTAAACACTGTGGAAGTTGGGTTTTGATCAAAATTTTCTGAGTGAGTTTACTTTGGTGGTAAAGCATTTTGGTGGTCATTGTGGAGGATGGATCTGAGAATATCCTGGAGAGCTGGTTTAGTTATGACAAATTTTTTCAGCACGTGAATATCATTAAAGTATTTAATTTCTCCATCATAAATGAAACTCAGTTTAGCTGGGTACAAGATCCTGGGTTGAAAATTGTTTTGTTTTAGGAGATTGAAGGTGGATGACCATCCTCTTCTAGCTTGAAAAGTTTCAGCAGAGAGATCTGCAGTCATTGTAATATTCTTCCCCTTGTAGGTTATGGTTATGGTTACATCTGGCTACTTGCAGTATTTTCTCCTTCATATTAACTTTGGTAAAGTTAATTATAATACGTCTGGGAGATGCTTTATGTGTCATGCTGGGGTTCCGAAATTGTCTGTTATCTCAATTTCAGCATCCCTTGCAATGTTTTGAAAGTTCTCCTCAATTATCTCTTGGAGAAGAGGATCTGTACCTTTTGAAGCAACCTCATCACCTTTAGGGATTCCCATAAGGCAGTTATTAGTTTTCTTGTAATTATCCCAGAGCTCTCTGAGAGAATGATCCGTTTTTTCTCTCCACTTCTCTTCCTCTTTGTGCATTTGGAAGCATTCAAAAGCTTTGTCTTCAATGTCAGAAATTATTTCTTCTGCCTGCTCCATTCTGTTACTGGGGGATTCTACTGTATTTCTTATATCTTGGAAGGCTGCAAGTTCTTGTCTCAATGTGTCAAAATCTTTGGTGATTTTGTCTTTGAATTCATTGAATTCTTGAGACAATTTTTGAATTATTCCTAGAATTTCTAATTCCAACTTTGCTTCCATTCTGTCAATTTTATTTGCTATCCAAATTCTAAATTCGATTTTTGACATCTCAGCCATCTGTTAATGAATGGGATCCTCTGGTGTGGCTGGTTTGTCATTCCTTGGGGGAGTTGATCTGTTCTGATTATTCATGTTGCCAGAGTTTTTCCACTGATTCCATCCCAGGCTTGTTTTTCACCATTTGACTGGATGAGCATGTAAAGTGAAATTGGATTGGGGGCTTTTGGGATTGTGGTTGACTAGCCCTTTCCCAAAGAGCTGGGGTTGGTGCTTGCAGCTTTTCCTTTACAGCAGGCGTCCTCAAACTTTTAAAACAGGGGGCCAATTCACCATCCCTCAGACTGTTGGAGGGCTGGACTATACTTAAAAAAAAAAAATTCCTATGGACACTGCACATATCTTATTTTGAAGTAAAAAACAAAACGGGAACAAATACAATTTACACTGAAGCATGTGGCCTGCGGGCTGTAGTTTGAGGAACCCCGCTTTACAGCTTTGCAAAGGACCCATACAGTACTACAGCCTGAGACTCTGGAGCCCTGCTTGGTGTTGTGGGGCTGGTTGGCTCTTTCATGTATTCAGCTGATCTCTGTCCAATCCTAGTCAATCAGGGACTCTGGATTGAAGTCTCAGCTGATATTTGTTTCCTTGAAGTCGCAGCTTGCCTCGGCAGAGAAGACATGCAATTATCTATCTCTTCTCTCAGCTTGGTGGGAGCCAAGCCGAGAGAAGAGATAGATAATTGGCTTTGTTGGGTTCTTTCTGGCCGTTATCTCTCCCTCTGGACTGGAGCTTCTGTTGAAAACTGGCTCCAATCAGCCATCATCCCTCCTTCCCCCTTCATCTGTTGTTCTGGGAGAGCTGAGCTAAATGTCTATCCCATGTGCCATCATGCTCCACCTCCTTATTTAAGACATTCTGCCTGCTAATATTTTTCAAAAAGCTTTGGAAATACAGAAAAAAGCACATTCTATTCACCTACGATACAAAGAGGGTGAGAAAGATTTAGACCTAGGAGGAGACTTTAATGACAAGATTTAGAACAAAAACCAGGAGCTACTTCTAGCCTGTTTCAGAATCTGAAACCAGGCTCAGTGTGCATAGCTCAGTGAATAGGGCACCAGACACATATTCTGAGGCTGGTGGGTTCTAGCCTGGCCTGGGCCTGCTAAACAATGATGACAACTGCAATCAAAAAATAGTCAGGCATTGTGGTGTGCACCTATGGTCCCAGCTGTTTGGGAAGCTGAGGCAAGGAGAATTGCTTAAGCCCAAGAGTTTGAGGTTGCTGTGAGCTGTGATGCCACAGCACTCTACCCAGGGTGACAGCTTGAGACTCTGTCTCAAAAACACCAAACCAAACCAAAACTAAACAGAATCTGAAACCAACCAGCAGGGATGTTCCTTGTGGAAGGAAAGGACTCAGGGATCTATAATCTTGACTGTGAAAAAAGAAAACAAGGGGTGTTTGGGGGCCTCCCAGTCATATTGAAGGTCAAATCAGTCCTTATCCTCTCTCTTCTAGTTCCACTCTTGGTTGTTTTGAGGTTTCTTATTTTTCATGGAGTATTTTTTGATTGCATATGGTCTGATTTCACTTCTATGGAAGTAAGGGAGAGGCTGCCATGTGGTCAGGGTAGGGGAGAAGGGGAGTCAGGAAATATGTGGAATGTGATCAGGTTCAAATATGCACAGTAGCTGAGTATGCCTCAGAGCTCCAGAACTCTCCAGAGATTGTATGAGCTCCAGAGACTTTCCAGAGATTGTATGACATGCAAAGACATCATCACTCTGACAACTAGTGCAGTATTTGTTTGTGTACAATGTATTTAAAATTTGCTAGTTTTAAGTTTTGACGTAAGAAATGTCAATAAATATAACCCCTGTGAAGATAATCTCCCTGGGGTCCTCAATAAATAATTTATGAGCTGCTGCAGTAACAGGTCTCTCTAGGATCTATCCCTGACAGGCTGGGCCCCACACAGAACCAGGCTCACAGTTATGGTCCCAGACACTAAGTCCCTCATTCTTCTCCATGTGCAGATCCTGGCACATGCCCAGCCCAGCCTTTAGCCCTGATGCTGATGGCTGAAATGCCCACACTCCCCACTGGCCCTGTGTGGTGCATCCTAACGAGAGAAGGACAGGTGCTGCATGAGGAGGAGGGCACTGGTATCTGGGGACTGAGGACAGGAGAAGAAGAGCCATGGTTGGAGCAGCATGCCCTTGTCAATCACATGTAGCCCCTAATTGCCTCCAGGGTCTGTCCAAGGATTTCCCACCCAGTCTCTCCTTTCCTCCACCTCTCTTTTGTCCCTCTGTGACTTTCTTCTGTCCATAGCAAGAGGGCAGAGACATGGCTATTGAGGAAAATATTTTATTGGGAAACAGAAAGGATGAAATGACACCAATCTTGGAATAGGGTCAGAGTCCACAGGAAGGGATGAACTTTGTTAGACTTTGCAGAGGTTACTGGGGAGGAAATATTAGTGTGCAGTTGTGTGCTGAAGAATTTTAGCAAAATTTCCAAGGATTTAATAAGTTTTCTTGCATTAATTTTGTAATCATGTTTGCTTCATACCTTAATATAATCGTTGAGTTGCGTAGAGATGGAGCTGAGCCAGGTCTGTATTCTTGTATTCTCTTATGAACAGTGGGAGGCAGTGTGGCAAAGGAAACAGTGGCAGGAAAGAGAGGCCTGTGGGACTGGCTGTAAGGTTTGAGAACATCATGCTTCTCTGGAAATCATGCTGCCTCCTACTGAGGAGCTGGGAGGGGTCATTGATTCAGGAAGGATAGGTGGACTATGACTATATCTTTCTTCTTTAGTCTGAAGATAGGTAGCGTTGTCCAGGCTGTGTGGTGGTCCCTGTTGCTGGAAATAAGGGAATGGAGGTGGGCAGGGCTGTGTATTTTCATGTCCAACCTGGAAAGGGTGGCTTCTGCTGGTCCCTTCTGCTTTGGTGGACACTCCTGCTGGCATGGGGTGCGCTGCACAGGGGGACACTTCTGCTGCCTGGGGTGTGGGGAGCAAGGCTCAGGTACCTTGGGAGGAGAGGGCTGGAGACTGGGGAGGGGACTGGCAGGGGACTTTGTGTTGCTCTGCCAATAGGATGCTTTCCGCTAGAGTGAATATAAACTGAAAGAAAGAAGAAAGTGTGTCATAATGAGAGACAATGTCTGTGAAGAAAATTATTCCCAAAAATATCACAAGGGAGAAGCACCCTCTCTTATCCCCTTTTTCCAGCTGCAGTGATGTTCCTGCTGCACTCACTCTTGAGAACACTTGCTTTTGCTGGGGCTGTCCCACAACTGGCCAGTGTCTGCTTGTAGCACTAGTAGGGGTGGTGCCTGGACTGCTCTCTGCCCTACCCACACCACGGCGAGTCAGGCGAAAGATAATATGGGAAGAATCTGGAAGGCAAGCCTTGAAATACAAGGAGAAATGTCTTCAGAGCAGTCAACATGAGTAGAATAGGGTTGGGAAAGGTGGGCACTGGCTAATTTTAATAATACCTGTAGCTACAGATAGTCTAATTTGGAGGGAGATTGGATTATAGTTTTCCTGCCATGAAATGTTTCCTTTCTTCGGCCCTGTGCCTCTTCTCCCTGACTAGGGCATTTCTTCTTGCTCAACCCTCTTGGCAACTTCCCTAGACCTTCTCTACCATCCCATTCCTCCTACTTTACACCTGACCATTGCTTGGAAAAGAATACAATTAGGGTACTTTGACATAGCTTATCTTAAGTATTCAATGCAGGAGCATCTGGAAGTCTCCATGTTCCAGCCTATGTTCCAAAGCTAAGTCATCAAATAGGAGAAATATATTCAAAGTGAAATGCAAGAGGAACCTAGACTGGGAACCTGGAAAGCTAGGTTCTCACCTCAGCTTTGTCAAAATTTACTGTGTGACTTAGGACTTTGGTTTTTTCAAAACCGTGGTCAGTAAACCTTTTCAGTGAAGCGCCAGCTAGTAAGCATTTCATACTTGGCAGGCAGACAATCCTTCAAACTGTGCTGCTGCAGTGGAACAGCAGCCCCAGGCAACACATGAGCAGATGGGAGCAGGTGCTTCCAGTAAGGCTTTGCTCCTGTCAGCAGTGGCAGACTGGATTTGGGTCACCACCTTACTTGCCTGCCTTCTTTCAGAGACCTGACTTTTGGGCATGCCTCCATCTCACTTCTCCCTCCTTGCTGTCTGTCCTACTTTGCCTTTGCTTTCTAGTCTGTTCTGTACGTCTGTTTCTAGCGCCGTTGCTGTCCTTTCTCCATCCCGCTCTGACCCCTAACTCTGGTCCTCTTTTCTGTCTCACTCTTTGTCCCTCTGAATCTATTTTCTTTCCCAGGCTTCTTTTCTTTATTCTACTTTTCTCTCCTTTTCTGGCTGCTCAGGGTTTCTCTATAATTTTGTGATTTGCCTTAAGTACCAGGTACTTACATATTTTCTCAGCAACCACAGTGTTCTTCATTCACTCCACATCCTTCCCTGCTGGTGTATATACATTGATTTGATCCCAGTGTCAATGTCTCCCTTAGAAAACTGTAGTAAGGCTGGGGCAGGTTTCTAATTAGAGTAGTAGACCATGTCTAGGGCTATTATGCCTAGAAGTCAGTGTAATTCCTCTCCAATAATTCACAATGTGGTTAGATGTTGCCAGTAGAGGCTCCCACAGGCTTGTAGTTGTGTCAGAATGACAGATGGTGTTATGGACACAATGTGCTACCCCCCAAATTCATCCACAGATTCCCAAGGACAGGGTATTAGGAGGCAGGGCCTTTGGTCATGGAAATGGAGCCTTCATGAATGGGATTAGCCCTTACATAAGAGGCCCAATGAAAAGGCATCATCTGTGAGTGCCCTCAGTAGACACTGAATCTGCTGCCTCCTCCTCATCCTACTTTCCAGCCAAATTTCAGTTGTTTACAAGCCACCTCATCTGTGGTAGTTTGTTATAGCACCCAGAACAGACCGAGACAGGTGGGAAGGTCTCAGTCTCTGAAGATGACCATGGGCTCCTACTGTTTAATGCAGGCTGTGCACCTCCAACAATCTGTGTCCCCTTTCTTGAAGATGTGTTTGAACCCAGAAAAATGTCCTATCAGTAGTACAACAGTGCAATGTTGCCTGCCAGCCCCTTCTCCGGGTTGGTAAACCAAGTCTACTCTTTTCCCTAGCCCTGTCCTCCAAAAGTTTTGTGTTCTTCCTTTCAAAATTTCCTGTGCCATACCCCCCCCCCCCACCAGAGCCATTCTGCTATTCCCAACACCAATAGGAGCACCTGCCGAGGCAGAAGTGCTGTTCCTTGGAATTAGTATTCCTAAACATGGGGATGAATACCTGGGTCTTTTCCCTTTTCATCATCATTCTTCAAACACCCCTGAATCCTACAGCCCCATAAGAAGCTTCAAGATGAACTTATTGGGCACAAGAAAAATTAACTTTTCTGATTTCCTGGATGTTGACCAAGTGGCTCTTTCCTGTACTTTCAAGAAGACACCAAAGGGTTTGGGGAGATGTGAAAAATTCTCAGGATCCTCCATAGAGGCTGGATATGCCTGTCCTCCCTTTTCAAATTAGGGTCAGGCCTGTGTCTTCTGACTACTCCTTTTACTGATATGATCCCTCAATATCCACCCTTCACCATGGAGGCTGAGAATGCCATATGGTAGATATTCAGATTTTGTGAAAATATTATTTTCCGATAGACTATAGTAATTTTCATGATCTGACAAAGAATTCCTTTTGAGGTTAACACTGATTCTAGAACACTTGCTTTGTATCATAAAATTCTCAGATACATTGGCTAAGACTGTGCCTTCTCCTACCTCCAGTACCTTAGAATTCTGGACATGACCAAAGAGCACTTGAACCAGTCCTGTCATTTCCATTTCTGCTTCTATTGTGCCTTTACCACAAATTACAAACAATTCATATCTTTCACTCACATAAAACCTTACTATGTTGAACTTATTATGTGTAAACCCCCACTGGGCACTATCATCTTTTCTGATTGAATTTTAATGACTGGGAAAGAAACATTCTCTCAATGTGATTTCCAGGTATTTATTTCCAAAAAATTGAAGGAAGATCAATCATGCTTTTAGTGATTTAAAATAAATTTTAATTATCACTATCTCTAGTGGGCACTGTGGTGAGCCACCTAGACCCTCTACTTCAGGACTGAGGTCCTTTGTCCTCCTACTTTCTCAGAGTTCTGGCAGCAGATGGTTCAAGCTGGATCCCCTACGGAAATTTCTCTTAGTTAACTGGAGCAGCTTCTCTCACGGTTAAGCTCTCTTTCAGGGGCAGCCATGTCCATTGACCTATTGATGCATGAGCAGAAAGGCCTTATTGTCAAACCGTGCCAAAGTGTCCCCTCAGCTCTAGAGCTCTCTTTTGTAATTGCATCAATGACATTTAACTAACTTCTTTTTTTGCCCAATTCTGTGTGTATCATTCTCTTGCCCTGAAATTAGTCTCCAAAATGTCTCTTGCTTATGATTTGGCTTTTTAAAGGACATTTCTTGGAGAATATGACTTAAGATAAAATGAGTTTTGGTGTTGCTTGAGAGGAGTGCATACAATTTAGTGCCACTGTTACAATGCCTCTGCCTCTTTGCTCTACCTGTCTCTGTGTTGTTGATGCCTCCCTTGTCGGGTCCCCTGTCCCACACTGATGTGCCGATCCCCCAGCTGCTGTGACCTTGGCTGCTGATGGTGCAGAGTGGCCCCAGCTCAGAAGACTGCCCTCTGTTGATCAGCTTGCTGGAGCCATAGGTCTGGGAGTGACACTCGCACTATTGTTGCAGTACTGATATGTGACCAGTCTTCGGCGCAGTTTATTTTCCACGGATCAAGTTAGACTTTATCTCAGACAACATTTTTTTCTTGATCCATTAACCTTCCTTGTTCTATTTCTTTTACCTAAGTCCTCTATGGGTTCCCCTGAAGAACACTTCCTTACTAAATTATGTATCCCAGCAATTTTCCTCAGCTCTACTAGGGGACTCAACTTGAGTAGCCATGGAAACAAGGTCCCTTAGTTACTTACATCTATAAAGATGAAAACTATTAATAAGTAATGTTCTTGTATGGTTTCATGATGGAATTTATAATGAAAAGAGAACAGTTCTTATCATTTTATTAACTAGGTTTCTAATCAAATTTTATATAGAAATATAATTATCAAAATATTAGTATATTTTATTATTTGACAATATAATTATTATTTATTACTCTTAGTATTAAGTATAATGATGTCTAACTCAGAATAATTTATAAATATTTAAAGCTTTATAACCATGGGAAATAACAGTGACTATTTCAATTTCAATGTACTTATATATTGTTGCAAAGACATATGGGAGTAATCAGTAAATATATTGATTAAGCATATTTATATGTTATGTTAAAATAAGATTTCATGATGAAGTGAAATAGAAACTCAAGTTGGAGTAGAAGAAAATAACATAATTTTTGTTTTGAGACAGAGTCTCAGTCAGTCACCCTGAGTAGAATGCTGTAGTGTCATAGCTCATAACAATCTCAAATTCTTGAGCTCAAGCAATTCTCTTGCCTCAGCCTCTCAAGTATCTGGGACTACAGGCACCTGCCACATGTATGTTTATTTTTAGGAAAGATGGGGTCTTGCTATTGTTCATAGCTCATAACAATCTCAAATTCTTGAGCTCAAGCAATCCACCCTCCTCAGCCTCCCAAAGTGCTAGGCTTATAGGAGTGAGTCACTGCACCTGGCTCTAAAAGTTTCTAAATGTAAAAAAAAGAGCTTAGGTCAATCTTGTTCATGAACATAGATAAAAATTTTATAAATAAAATGTCAGCAAATAAATTAACCAATGTAAATAAAAGAATAATGTCAGCAAATAAATTAACCAATATATATAAAAGAATACTGTATAACAAGTTTGTTTCATTTCAGAAAAGCAAGGTTAGTTTGACACTTGGAAAGACATCTTTGAAATTTACTACATCAATAGAAAAGGGGAGAAAAATTATCTGAATATCCCAGTAGATGTAGGAAAAATACTTGATAAAATTAAAAAAGAATTCATGATTATTTTTATTAAGCTAGAAATAAAAAGGAATTATCTTAAATAAGTAATTATAAAAAGTAGTGAACATTATTCTTAATGGTAGAATCTTGAAGTCTTACTCCCCAAAGGTTAAGAATGAGAAGGCACCCATTATCTTCATTTCTACTTAGAATTCTACAAGAAGTTTTGACCCAAACTATAAGCTAATAAAATTAAAATGCCTGAAGACAGAAAAAGAAGAATAAAATTGTCATTATTTGCAGAACCCATGATTATATAATCAGTCAAAAAGAAAGATAAGCTATTAGACTTCAAAATCAATTTACCAAAGTCACAGAATACAAGATCAATGTATAAAAAATTGCTTGAATTTCATAGTATTAGTATCAAAAAGATAGAAAATAAAAATTTAAAAAGTTATAAAGCTTATAATGTCATACACTACCCAAATATATGAACAAATCTGGCAAAAGATATGCAAAATCTTTTAAGTTTATAGAACATTATTGAGAGAAATTAAATGAGATTTAAATAAAATAAAGATATCACATGTTCTTAGTTTGAAGGCTAAACAACGAAAGATATATATTATACCCAAAGTGTTCTGCAGATTCATTATGCATGAACAGTTGCATTGGAATGTTTATTTCAGCACAATTGTAAAGAGGACTTACAATGTGTAAGTGTAAAGATGTGGAATCAGTTCAAGTGCCTATCAATTCATGAGTGGATTGATAAAATGTGGTGTACATATACCACAGAATACTACTCAGCCATAAAAAATGAATTAACGCCTTTTGAAAAAATCTGATTGAAACTAAAGACCATTCTCCTAAGAGAGGTATCTAAAGAATGAAAAAGGAAACACTACATGTACTCACTATTAAATTGGAACTAACCAGTCAACACTCATGGGACAGATACAAGCAAAACTCAATGCAAATGAAGCAGGTGGGAAGAGGAAGGAGAGTAGGAAATCAGACCTCAAGGGTGCAATGCACACTATCTGGGTGATGGACAAACTTATAACTTTGACTCAGGCAGTACAAAAGTAATCCATGTAACCAAAACATTTGTATCCCCTGAAATAAAAAAATGTGGTATATTTATACAGTGGAATACTATTCAGCCATAAAAAGTGGCATCATATTATTCACAGCAGCATGAATGGAACTAGAGGTCATTACATTAAGTGAGATAATCCAGACACAGACAAATATCATAGGTTCTTCATCATATGTGGGAGCTAAAGAAGCAGATCTCGTGGAGGCAGACAGTAGAATCATAGTTGCCAGGGGCTGGGAAGGATGCAGATGTGTCTCTGGAGGATGAAAAGAGGTTGGTTAATGAGTACAAACATACAGTTATACAGAAATAATAAGTTCTAATGTTTGATAGAAGAGCAGGATGACCACAGTTAACAATAATGTGCTGTTCATTTCAAAATAACTGTTTTTATGGTGATAATCTTAAGGAACAATTCAAGACTTTGGGAGAAATTATAAGTGGACGGTGAGAATGAGTTGAATCAGAGTTGAATAGCATAGAAGTGAAGTCTTCAAATATTCTCTACACATAGAGATGATAAACGCTCATGGTGAGGAGTATCTGAAACTCCTTGACTGGATCATTACCCTTTCTGGGTATGTAACCAGCATCCCATGTAACCCACAAATGTGTACAAATATTATGTATGATAAAAATAAAGTAATTTAAAAATGAAATAAATACAAAAACACAAATGAACAAAATAAACTCAGGAACTTGGGAGAATATCTTCAGATCTTGTCAATAAAAAGGGAAGAAAAGCATAACAATAAAGAACCAAGATGATTTTTTTGATACTTTGGATCTCATTAAAATTAAGAATTTCTAAAAAACTCCGCTAAGATGGTAATAAGTAAAGTTGCAGAGCTAAGAAAGCTATTTGCAATGACTATCTCACAGAGGGCTTGTTTCTAGAACATATATGCACACACGCACTCCCCTGCCTACAGATCAATAAGGAAATGAAACAAATAGAAAAATATTCAAGCGGTTAAGCAACTAAAGTTTCAAAGATGGCAAATAAGGAAGACGTCAGGCCGAGCTCTCTTAGAGCGATTGAGAAACTAGAGTTAGTCAGGTGGCATTTGGACAGGAGATTTTGCCTACTGCTGTGGCTCGGGATGCCTGCAAGGCAGTGGGGTGCTGGTTGCTATTTGCAAACTGGAGTATCGGGGCGGAAATCTGACATGCTAGGCAAATCTTGAATGAGCCAATGGTGTGAGCTGAGGAGGTTGGAATGCAAGGAAGCCTTTTGCAGCTTTCGGTTTTGGGGGGAAGTGTGTTGATTGCCTAAAAAGTGGGCATAACCAAATAGCATATAGCAGCTGGTTTGAGGGCTGGCTGGACCAGACTTGCCACCAGTTTGGTGGCAGTAGAGACAGTCCTTCTGGGAGGTCCTGGCAGCAAGGGGATGGCCGTTATGGCAAGGTTGTGAGAAGTTCGTGAGGCTAGCCCCTCTACAGGAACATAGCAATTTTAGTTCTGCCTGTTGGAATTGGTCCTCTAGCTGTGACAGGCTCAGGGAATCCAGCACCCCGTGAGAACTATTGTCCGGCGATGCTGTAAAACCTGTCTCTGAAAGGTGCAGGAATGATCTGACTTCCCAGCCTTGTGGAACCTGAATGCTGTAAATAACCAGGTGATCACTGTGGACAATTAAGTTGGGGATCTGGTCTATGCCTGGTTCCAGAGAGAGGTTATCAGTGGTGTTGTCCATCCCCTAAAACTACAGCTCCACCTGATGTCCTGCCAATATATTGCAACACAAATATATTCCTACTGAAATCGAACCCTCCTGACATATATATATATATATGCTTTTACGTATATATAATTAGTTTTTTATTTTGTTTATTTATTTTATGTTTTTCTTCTTGTTAGTATTTTATCCTTTTTTTTTGTTGCTCTTCTTTTGTTTATTTGTTACTGAGGTTGCTTATTTTTGGTTATTTAGAGGTTTTTGATATTTTGTGTTGATGTGTTCTGTTTCTTGCTTATTTGTGTGGTTGGTCCTTTTCTTATCCTCTATTTTTAATTTCATCCAGAGCAGGAGCTCCTATCTTTTTTGATTACAGTATTTTAGCCTCATTTATTCTGTCTTCATATTTCACTCCAGTACATTTTCTCTTTGGACAGAGATTCTTTTACGTTTCTCATCTCTCCTACAATAATCACCTCTGCAACAGCTAAGATATCCCCTCCTTTTTTTGTCTTTCTCCTTTCATTCTCTACTCCACTTCCCTCTCTCTCTTCTATTAGATACAACAATATTTTTAGTTTCCTTTATACATCCTTATCTTAATAGTATTTCTTTTTTCTGATGAGAGCTGGGGAGACATAGCTGTGGTCTGGCAGGTAGGCCACACCAGTGATCAGGCTTAAAGGGGCTAAGAGACCTTTCTACCTCTGGCCCTAGGAAGATAGTATTGGCAAGACCATGATGAAGAATTTTTCTATTTTGTTTTTCATTTTTACTTAATTTTTCCTTAGTGTGTTTTGTTTTTGTTCTGTTCCTTCCTTTCCTAGTTTTGGCAGAAGAAGAGTCTGGCTTGGCTGAGGCTTGTAAAGACCACCTGATTTCGAGGAACCCTCCCAGTATAACCCCCTCAAAACTCTTGAGTGACAAGTGTGACCTTAGCAACATGCTGATCAATACCATTTCTTCTGTTACTCTCAGCCTCTCTTCCTGACATCTTTCTCTTCTGTTCTCCAAGTTTTTTCCATCTTTCTTCTTCTGTTATTCCTCCTTCCTTTTTTCTTTTCTTTTGTTCTTTCCTTATTTTTTACCCTTTCTTTCTTTCCCCCCTATTTCGCCCTGCCTGATCCTTACCTTTCTCCCCATTATGGCCTCACACCAAGAGGTCTCTTAATCACATCAACTCTGAGACAAGATAATTTGATGCAAAGGAGGAACTGAGAAGGGAAAAGGTGCACAAAGAGGTGAACAAGAAGAAGGCACAAAGGAGAAGGAACCAGCAGAAAAATTCAGGCACCATGAAAAACCAAAATAGAGCAACTCCTCCAAGGGACCATGAGGTAGCTATTACAGAAGACTCATTCTACAAAGAATTAATGGATCTGACAGAAAGGGAATTTAAAATATGGATGATTAAGACAATAAAAAGAATGGATGAGAAAATAGAAAGATAGTACCAAAAGTCAGATGAGTGAAATGTAGAATATAGAAAATATATGGATGAGCTTAAAGAAATGAAGGAGACAATCAGGGAATGTAAAGAAGCAGTAGAAAGTATCAAAAATAGATTAGACCATGGATAAGAACGATTATCAGAGTTAGAGGATAAGGTCTTTGAGTTAACACAGGTGGTTACAGAGTCAGAAAAGAAGAGAGAGAAAGCAGAGCAGACACTTAGAGAACTACAAGACACCATGAAGTGCTCAAACAAATAGATAATAGGAATCCCTGAAGGGGAAGAAGATTGTCCCAAAGGAATGGAAGCCCTACTGAAGACTATCATAAATGAAAACTTCCCAAGTTTACTAAAGATTCTGACATACTCCTTTCAGATGGATATTGAACCCGAGGTTCAACTCTAACATAGCCTCTCCAAGACACATTGTAATGAACCTGTCCAAAGTCAAGATGAAGGAGAAAATTCTGCAAGCAGCTAGGAATAAGTCCCAATTGACCTACAAGGGCAGAGCCATTAAGATGAGAGCAGACTTTTCAACTGAAATTATACAAGCCTGAAGAGCATAATCATCCACCTTGAACAACCTTAAACAAAATAACTTTCAGCCCAGAATTCTGTATCTTGCTAACCTTAGCTTCAAAATTGATGGAGACATCAATTTTTTTGCAGATATATAAGCACTGAGGAAATTTGTCACGACAAGACCAAGTCTACAGGAAATACTAGTCTCAATACTGAACACCACAATGGTCCACCACCAAAGTAAACACCTAGAAGCCAGAGGCCAGAGCTTAGCTTCCACAATGGCACAGAGGATGAATCTACAGAGCAAACTCTCTCATAATAAGATGAATAGAATTCTACCACAATTATTGATACTCTCAATATATGAATTGAGAGTGAAAGACTGAATATGAAAGACTGAATTCCCCTCCAAAGAGTTATAGGCTGGCTGATTGGATAAAAAAACATAAGCCATTCATATGCTGTCTCCAGGAGACATACCTAGCCCTGAAGGACAAATTAAGAGTCAGGGTTAATGGATGGAAAATAATATTTCAAGCAAATGGAAATCAGAAGAAAGGAGGGGTTGCAATCTTATTCTCAGATACATGCGGAATCAAAGCAACCATAGTTAAGAAAGGCAAAGAGGGATGCTTCATACTGGTCAAAGGAACAATGCAACAAGAAGACATTTCAATTTTAAACATTTATACACCTAACTTAAATGGTCCCAGATATATGAAACAGACCTTGAGGGGTCTGAGCAATAAGATATCCCATAACACCGTGATAGTTGAGGACTTCAACACCCCTCTGATGGAACTGGACAGATCCCCTAAACAGAAACTAAACAAGGATACAAAGGACTTAAATGTGACTGCAGAATAAATGGTACTAATAGACATATACAGAACACACCATCTCAAAGCAAAAGAATAGATGTTTTTCTCATCAGCTTATGGCACATACTCCAAAATAGATCACATCCTAGGATACAAATCAAACCTCAGCAAAATTAAAGGAATAGAATTTATACCATGTCCCTTCTCAGACCACAGGGCTATAATGGTGAAGCTCAACTCCAAAAATGTTCATCCCCACACAAAATTTTGGCAACTAAACAACCTTATGCTGAATATAGTTGGGTTCAGGAAGAGATATAAGAGGAATTTGCTAATTTCCTCAAACATAACAACAAAGAAGACACAAGTTACCAAAACCTGTGGGATACCAAAACCCAGGACATTTATTGTGCTAGATGCCTACCTTTGAAAAACAGAAAGTGAGCACATCAGCACACTCACAAACCATCTTATGGAATTAGAAAAAGAAGAACAATCTAACCCAAAAACCCAGCAGAAGTAAATAAATAGCCAAATTAGATCAGAGATTAATGAAATTGAAAACAAAAAAAAATCATTCAGAAAATTAACGAAAGAAAAAGCTGTTTTTTAAAAAAAGTAAATAAAATAGATAAACCTTTGGCCAGACTAACTAGAAACAGAAAAGTAAAATCTCTAGTAAACTCACCCAGGAATGATAAAGGGAAAATAACAACACCAGATGCCACAGAGATACAAGGGATTATCTCTGAATACTACAAGAAACTCTATGCCCAGAAATTTGACAATGTGGAGGAAATGGATCAATACATGAAACCACCCCATCTGCCATAATAAGAAAGAAATAAATCTTCTGAACAGACCAACTTCAAGCACTGAGATCAAAGAAACAATAAAAAATCTCCTAACAAAAAATGCCCTGGTTCAGATGTCTTTACACCAAAATTCTATCAGAATTTCAAAGAAGAGCTTATACCTATATTGCAGAAATTATTCCCAAAAATTGAGGAGGAAGGAATCTTCCCCAACACATTCTATGAAGCAAATGCCACCCTGATACCAAAACCAGAAAAATATCCATTAAAAAGGAGAATTACAGACCAACATCAATGCAAAAATTCTCAATAAAATCCTAGCCAATATATTACAGCTTATTGTTAAAAATGTCATACATCATGATCAAGTAGGTCTCATCCCAGGGATGCAAGGCTGGTTTAACATACCCACATCTATAAATGTAATTCACTGTATCAACAGAAGGCAAAACAAAGACCATGTGATCGTCTCAATAGATGCAGAAGAAGCATTCAATAAAATTCAGCATCCTATTCTAATTAGAACTCTGAAGAATATAGGCATTGGCAGCACATTTCTCAAACTGATTAAAGCTATCTATGACAAAGTCACAGCTAATATTTTACTGAATGGAGTATGACTGAAAGCTTTTCCACTCAGAACTGGAACCAGACAAGGTTGTCCTCTATTATCACTATTAATTCAACACAGTACTGAAAGTTCTTCAGGCAAGAGAAGGAGATAAAGAACATCTACATGGTGGCAGAGGAAGTGACACTCTCCCTCTTTGCTGACAATATCACCTTATACTTAGAGAATCCCAAAGATTCAACCTCAAGACTCTTGGAAGTGATCAAAAAATATAATAACATCTCATGATATAAAATCAATGTCCACAAATCAGTAGCCTTTGTATATCCAATAACAGCTGAGATGATAAGCTAATCTTGGACACAATTCTGTTCTCAGTAGCTACAAAGAAAATGTAGTACCTAGGAATAAACCTCACAAAAGAGGTGAAGGATCTCTACAAAGAAAACTATGAAACCCTAAGAAAAGAAATAGCAAAAGATATTAACAAATGAAAGAATATACCATGCTCATGGCTGGTAAAAATAAACATTGTCAAAATGTCTTTGCTTCCCAAAGCAATCTACAGATTCAATGCCATACTTATTAAAATGTCAACATCATACTTTCAAGACTTAGAAAATATAATTTTCCATTTTGTATAGAACCAGAAGAAATCCCGTATAGCTAAGTAAATTCTTAGTAATAACAACAAAGCTGGAGGCATCAGCCTACTAGACGTTAGGCTGTACCAGACTATAAGGCCATAGTGATCAAAACAGCATGGTATTGGCACAAAAAATAGAGACACAGACATCTGGAATCGAATAAAAAACCAGGAGATGAAGCTAACATTTTATAGCCACCTAATCTTTGATAAGCCAAAGAAGAATATACACTGGGGGGAAAGAATCCCTGTTCAATAAATGCTGCTGGAAGAATTTGATATCCACATGTAAAAGACTGAAACTGGATCTCCACCTTTCTACACTCACTAAAATATATTCAAGATGGGCAGAACACCCAATTCTAGCTCACAAAATAATAAAAATCCTTGAAGAAAGTGTGGGGAAAACACTTGAAGCTTTTGGCCTGGGGTAAGACCTTATGAGGAAGACTTCCATGGCAATTGCAACAACAACAAAAATAAACAAGTGGGACTTCATTAAATTGAAAAGGTTCTGTGTCACTAAGGAGACAATAACCAAAGCAAATTGACAACTAACCCAATGGGAGAGGATATTTGCATATTTTGAATAAGACAAAAGCTTGATAACTAGGATCTATAGACAACTCAAATTAATCAACATAAAAAGATCCAACAAACCTTTAGATCACTGGGCAAGAGAGATGAATAGAACCTTCTCTAAGGAAGACAGATGAATGGTTAGCAAACATATGAAATAATGCTCATCATCCCTAATTATTAGAGAAATGCAAATCAAACCATGCTGAGATACCATCTAACCCCAGTGAGAATGTCCTACATCACAAAATCTCAAAACTACAGATGTTGGAGTGAATGTGGAGAGAAGGGAACATTTTTACACTGCTGGTGGGAATGCAATGAAATGCAATCTTTTTGGAAGGAAGTATGGAGAACCCTCAGAGAACTCAAACTAGACCTCCCATTTGATCCTGAAATCTCGTTACTGGGCATTTACCCAGAAGAAAAAAAATACTTTTACCATAAGGATACTTGCACTAGACCAGTGGTTTTCAACCTTCCTAATAGCCGCATTGTTACAAATAGAAAAAAGAGGTTGTGACCCACAGTTTGAGAACTGCTGCACTAGACTGTTTATTGCGCTCAATTTATAATCACCAAAATGTGGAAACAGCCTAAATGACCACCAACCCAGGAATGGATTAGCAAGCTGTGGTATATGTATACCATGGAATACTCTTCAGGCACTAAAAAAATGGAGAGTTTACGTCTTTTGTATTAACCTGGATAGAAGTGGAACAAATTAACCTTAGTAAAGCATCACAAGAATGGAGAAGCAAGAATCCTATGTACTCAATCCTGATATGAGGACAATTAATGACCTAGTACATGGTAGTGGGTAGGGGAAGGAGAGAGCAGAGAGAGGGAAGGAGGGAGAGGAAGGGGGGTCATGGTGTGTGGCACACCTTTTGGGGGAGGGACACAATTATAAGGGGGGGAGGTCTTTATCTAACAAATGCAATCAATGTAACCTGGTTCTTTCTACCCTCAATGAATCTCCAACAATAAAAAAAAAACTCCAGGGTGGCGCCTGTGGCTCATCGAGTAGGGCGCCGGCCCCATATACCAAAGGTGGCGGGTTCAAACCTGGCCTTGGCTGAACTGCAAAACAGAAAAATAGCCGGGCAGTTGTAGTGGGCGCCTGTAGTCCCAGCTACTTGGGAGGCTGAGGCAAGAGAATCACTTAAGCCCAAGAGTTGGAAGTTGCTGTGAGCTGTGTGATGCCACGGCACTCTACCAAGGGCAACAAAGTCAGACTCTGTCTCTACAAAAAAAAAAAAAAAAAAAAAAGTCCAAGCAATCTGGACAGATAATTTATGAAAGGATCTTTCCAAATTCTTAATAAACACAAGCTAAAGAGCTCAAACTTGTCATTCATAAGGGAAATGCAAATTGAAAGCACAGTGTATGACTCCCACATAGCCACTGAAATGGCCAATGTGGAAAAGACAGACAATATTGTAAAGTTCGGTCAGAGTGTGGAGCAGCTGAAACTTTCATATGCTTCTGATTGGAGCAATAGTTGGTAGAAAGATTTTGGAAAAATTAACAATGTTGACTGGAGCTGAGCGTATCCCTATCCTCTGGTCTAGTCATGATACTTCTAGGTGAAGTATGTACACATAGTCACAAAAAGACATGTACATGGATATTCATTAGCACTACTTTTAAAAATGTAAAATTGGAGACTACTAACATGACTGTTAGCACTAAGTAGATGTATAAATGGTGGTGTCTTTTCACACAAGGACACCATACAACAGCCGGAATGTCAGTGGATGTGTAAATGGTGTTTACAAGCTACCATTACATACCAGAAAATGAATTAATTACTACAAACACAATTTTAAGGAAAAAAATCCAGGTACCAAATAATTCTTAGTATATGATTCCCTTTATGTAAAGTTTGAAAACAAGAAAATCAAATGTCTAGTGTTAGAGTCGAGATAATGGTGCCATCTGGGGCTAGTAGTGGCTGGGAGGGCCCCCCAGTGGGCTACTTCTGGGATGTTGGTAATGTGTTGTGTTTCCAGCTGTGTATTAGTTATATGGTTCTTCAGCTAATGAAATTTCATTGACTTTATACTTCAATTTTCGCTAATTAAAGCATTGAAGAGAAGGAAGCCTTTAGAATACCAGTATTCACAACATAAAAACAGAGAGAGGAAGACATATGAGATTAGACAAAGAGTCAGTGCTATAGCATGAAATTCTTTGTAAAATAGTAAGCCCTTTGTCTATTGTTTTACTTGTAATGGGAAGATAGTTGATCATTCCAATAAGGGAGGGAATACTTTTATGTATGTTTTATAAGATTGCTGTGGCTGTTCTGATAACAAATTGTTGTGGTACAAGATAGGAATAAGGAGGCAAAATAGGAAACTTTTTCAGTAGTCCTGATGAGAGAAGGTAGTGGCTCCAGTTAGGGTAAGAACATTAAAGACAATAAGAATATGAGACGTGATAATATTTTTAAGAAAAATCTCAGGACTTAGGGAGAACTTGTAAGAGATGAGAACAAGAGGAATCAGAGTCAAATTCTAGGGTTTTAAAATTATTATTATTACTACTATTATTACTTTAAAAATTATTATCATTATTCAGTTTGGAGCTTGAGCACCTTCATACACGTGATGATGTTGTTGTGTATATGAAAAATGGATAGAATATATTCCACAATTGATAGATGCGATGTTCTCATGTAAAAAGCATAATGAGCAGATATTAAGAACAACTTTATAACAATAAATCCCACAACTTAGATAAAAGTACAAATTCCTTGAAAGTGCAACTAATAAAAACTAAAACATAATGAAGTAAAAATTTGGACAGCCCATGATAGTCTTTTGATATGTCACCTTGGCTAGACCATGTCCCTCTATAGTCCCTAGTTATTCAATCAAATGCTAATCTAGGGCGTTGCTGTGTAGGGAGATGAGATTAAAGTTTGTAATGCATTGATTTCAAGTAAGGGAGAAAATCCTAGATAATCTGGGCTTGTCTGAGTCGATTAATTGAAAGGCTTTAAAAGCTGAGTTGAAGTGTGTGGTTGCAGCTTCAGCCCAGGACACAAAATTCCAGCTTGTCCTCCTTGATAGAATTAGGTGTACCTGCCCAAATAGACCTGCTCTGTCCAGGAAGGGTCAGACTCATGTCCCTCCCAGGAAATAGGAATGCCTTCAGTTGTTGCCCTCCCTCACCCTTTACATTCCCATCCACCATAACCCACATGGCTTTCTTTTATTTCCCCCTGCATCCAGGTGGAAATAAAAACCACATTATTTCTACAGACCAGGGATTCCATTTTCCTTTGCTTGTACCTTGGAATAATCTTTCTTTCTTTGGTTCAGAACCTTTCACTCCTGATGTTTTGCCCTGTGAATTTCAGACTTGCTTAGCCAGTCTCCACAATCCTGGAAACCCAGCCCTTGCAATAAATGTCTGAACATGTATTTCCTACTGGTTCTATTTCTCTCATTGCACTCTGACTGAGACAATCCTTGTAATTATTTAATATTAGAGAAAGTTAAATCACAGTTTAAAACCTCTCCATAAAGAAAGTCACAGTTCCAAATGGCTTAACCAGTAAATTACACCAAATACTTAATCACACAAAATCTGTTTTAGAAAATCTAGGAGGATAGAATGCTTACCAAATCTTTTTGAAGTTACCATAACCCTGTAATCAAAAATGGACAAAGATATCAAATAAGAAGAATACTGTAGCCCAGTATTACTTGTGAATGTGGAAGCAAAAATATTAGTAAACTGAGTCCAGCAATGTATTAAGAGAATTTATCACAAGAATGTAATATTTATTTAATATTTTCAATGTAATTCACCAAATTAACTGAATAAAGAAGAAAATCATATTATCTCAATAGATGTAGGGAAGGCATTTGACAAAATTCAACATGCATTCACATTAAAACTCTCTGCAAACTAGGAGTAGAAATGACTTTTCTCTATCTGATAAAGGTAATCTTTTAAAAACCAGTGGCTAATGTTACATTTCCCCCTCTACTAGCAGAAACTCCAATTCACTACTTCTGACATTTATTGGAAGATCCATTCATTACAATGGGTAAGAAAAGGAAATAGATGCATATATTGGAAAGAAGAAGCACCAATGTCTTTATTCACAGATGATATAATTGCCTATGTATAAATTCCTAAGAAATATATAGAAATTTATAAAATATACATTGAAACTATTAAGTAACTTTGGCAAGGCCACAGAATACAAGGTCAATATATAAAAATCAATTATATTTCCATATATCACACCAAACAATTGCAACGAAATAAAAAATAACTTTATAAGAACAGAAAAGTATAAAATGTTAGTAATATATTTAACAAAAATGTGCAAGATTTCTATACTGAAAATTATAAAATAGCATAGAGAAAAATTAAAGATAAGAAGTGTTCACATATTATGCAAAATACTATTTTAAAAATATGAGTCCTAGGAAATTGATTTATTGATTCATTGATATTTTAGTAATAATTACAGCTGGGGTGGGTTTTTTTGGAAAAATTATTGGACCAAATTAAAAATTTATGCAGAAATACAGAGATCTAGACAAGTCCAAACAATCTTGGACAAGAATAAAGTTGCAAGTCTCATGCCATCTGATTCTAATAATTACTACAAATGTTCATTGACCAGGACTGTGTAATTTTGGTGTATGGATAGATGTACAGTCCAATGGAAAGTATAACCCAGAAATAGACCCAACATTTATAGTCAAGCAAAAATGTTTAAATGACCAAGAAGGCATATGAAAAAAATGTTTAACAACATTACTATTATAGTTAGAGAAATGCAGTTAAAAACCTCTATGTGACACAACTTCAGACCCACTAAATGGCTAACAGTGAAATGAGTGACAAAAGCAACTGTGGCAAGGATGCGAAGCTCTCAGAACTCAGACAGGGCCGGTGAGGACACAAAGTGGCACAAACAGTGTAGAAAACAATTTGGAATTTTTTTTAAAATTTATTTTTTTACAGAGTATTATAAGGGTATACACATTTTGGTTACATAATTTTATACTTGTAATTAATTATTAATATAGTCCCAAATTGTTCCTTCAAATGCCCAACAGCAAGTAAATAAATTGTAGAAAATTCACACAACAGAATACTGCCCAGTGTTAAAAAACTAAAACTACTGTGAAAAACAGTAACATGATGAATATCAAAATGTTATGTTTAGCAAAGGAAGCCTAACACAGAGGAGTCCGTTCTGTACAACTTTATTTATTTAAAGTCCTGGAATGTGTACAACTAATGTATATTGGCAGAAATCTGAATAGTCGTTCTGATAGGGGATTAAGTAGAAAGGAGTGTTGGAAATATTCCCCATCCTGCCTGTGCTTGGAGGTTTCTGGGGCTGTCCTGACATAGTCATGGTATCTACTGGATTCCCTCATTGTTCTAAGATTTTGTTGAGATAAGATCTCACTACCAGAACCCTACACACTTGAATATTTATCCACATTAGCCTTAATGAAACCATGCTCTATTGCTAGGCTTCTCCACTTTTGCTGGCAGGGATTACAAGAACTGGGTGTATAATCTACCTCTGCTTTCATCTTGCCCTTCTCTGTAAGTGCTTCTCCAGAAGCTTTAGGGGTGCTAGAAAAAATAGTCTTTATTGTACCCATGCAGACATGGTATGTTCTGTCCTCACCAAGGCCTTTTTTCAGGGTGAGAGAAAATGTTGTTCATACTGATACAAATGCCTGTTTTCTTTGGAAGCCAGAAGTTAAGTTTTCAGGAACTCAGTTGAGTCTCAGTAGTATGTGAATCAAAATTGTTGGAGAAACACTATTATTTGCTTGAGGATAAAAGTTGCCAAGTTAGTCTTCATGTTGGAGGGATAGTCAGAGGACAGGAGCAGGTAGGAGGTCATTAATAGTAAATGAGAAAATATCATGAATGTTATATTAATCAGGTTGATAAAAATATCTCCAATTGTATGTGAAGCCCACAC
>CAUYRH010143487.1:0-41443 GCA_963574655.1 Perodicticus potto | reverse complement strand
ACGGGGAAAGACCGGGAGAGGAACGGAGAGAGCTTCTCTCTCCCTACTTGAAATCTCTCCCACTACCAGGAGCTTTGGTGTTTTCTGTATTCTTTTCTGTAAATCAATTCTGTCTTATCACGGACGGGTGGGGAGGGGGAATAATGTAATGAAGAATAATAAAATACATGTATTTAAAAAAAAAAAAAAGGCTGATAAAAGATATGGTTGATGTGGGCTGTAAATTGGTTGATTTGCCTTAAAAGATGGTGCTCACAGGCAAGTTGCTTACTATCTCTAGGAATTGGCTGACCCTGAGAGAGGCAGTCTGCACTCTCTCCAGGGTCAGCAAAGCTCTGGATGTGAATGCACCAAACATAGAAAATAACAGACATGGTTAATACAGTATGGTAAAGAAAGGAGGCCACTTCTGGGGAAGGGTTTGCAACAAGTCTGCACACAGGTCCACTGAAAGCCTTTGCAATTCATACCAACTTGTGAAATCAAAGCATAATGTCTTTTATTAATACTTAGTACTGATTAGTCCTCTTGACCCAAACAAAGAATTCTAGTTGTCAGGGCAATTCTAACTTGGACTCTAAATATGACTATGTGAAAAGTGGTTCTTTGTTAGCCTAAAATGGATTTCAAATATAACATTGAAAAGCCTGGGGGGCAAGTGTTAGTACTAACAGAATAATGAGAATCTCATTGTTCTAATTGTGACAAGGATAGGCTTTTTTCAAAATAGCAAATCTGTGTCACTAGTGTATGCTCCTCCCAGCTGACACATAGGCTGCCCACTGACAAGAACCGGATGACGCCAGATGACTCCACTTAATGTCTGTACCCTGCTGTGCCCTGCACACAGGATTCAGAAGTAAGGGGGCAAGACAGGATATCACAAAGAACAACACCAAAAATGCAGTGTAAACATGCTGAGCAATGCATGGGCATCGTATTTAAATGCTGAGCAGAAATAAGATTTATGAAGTGCCATAGGGACATCTTGTTCACAGAGATTAATTCACATGATTGATGCATCAGCCTGTTCTCTGAATGCACAGAGAACATACGAAAGCCTAGCTTTTAGGAAAGTTGCACCATTGCAATTTTCTTGAATCTCCACTTCTCAGTGGGAATGGAAACCTTATTTCTACTCCATTGCCAAGTCAGTCAGGTAATTCAAACAGTTGATTCAAATGGGGAATTGATAACTATATAACACGATAAGGGTGCACCTTTTTATTTTAACTCAAAACATAAATGTATGTTAATTGCAAAATTTCATATGGGCCTTGGGTACATGGATCTGAAGATGAGTGTTTCAATCTGTCTATTATTTCTTTTGTATAAACTATACCCTTAATGCATCCTTGACAGTTTCCAGCTTCAATTTTTTAAAATAGAGTGAGAACTTGTAAAGAGTCTAAGTTCAAAAGCCTAGATTTTTATGACTTTTGTTTCAAACTTTTGTATTTGTTTCACCCACATCTAATTGACGATTCTTGGTAGCAATTCACCTTTATTGAGACATTCCAGAGCATTTACTTTACTTTTTCACCAAAACTTTGATTCTTTTCATACATGCATTTGAAGTGTAGTATTAAATTCAATGTAATTAATTGCAAAAATAAGTACAACTACATAAGCTGGTGTGAGAACAAACACAACTTACTCTTGCTAAGAGAGTTTCCATTATATTTCCTTATTCTATCCTCTTTCTTTGCTTTCATGCTAAAAATAATGTCAGGTATGATTAGCATACTTTCAAATGTACAAATCATTTTTTTTTTTAAGAGACAGAGCTCACTTTGTCATCCTTGGTAGAGTGTCATGATATCACAGCTCACAGCAACCTCCAGCTCTCGGGCTTAGGTGATTCTCTTGCCTTAGTCTCCCAAATAGCTGGGACTACTGGCATCACCACAATGCCTGACTATTTTTTGTTGTTGTTGTTGTTGCAGTTTGGCTGGGGCTGGGTTCAGGTTCAAACCCACTACCCTTGGTATATGGGGCCTGTGCCCTACTCACTGAGTCACAGGAGCTGCCCTCAAATGTACAAATCTTAAGCACATGTATCAGTGCCCTTATGTAACTACCAGCCAAACCAAAATAAAGAACATTTCCATCACTCCAGAAAGTTCCCTTAGTAAATGGAAGCTGCCATTTTCCAGGTAATCCCTGTCCCTCAAATGGAGCCACTGTTATGATTTCTGTAACCATGGGTTAGTTTTGTCTATTCTTGAACTTCATATAAAAGAAATCATATCATCTTTACCATGTGTGTCTGGTACCTTTCCCTTAATCTAACATTTTTGAGATTATTCTACTTTGTTGCATCTATTAGCAGTTCATTCTTTTCTTTTTTGCTTTCAGAAAGATACTTGATTGCTGTCCTCATAACTGAGTTCCCTGATGATCACTGGAGTTGAGAAGGAGTGAGAGGCTAAGAAGAGAAGTACTTCTGTCTTGACAGCCCTTCTAGCCATTATGTCACCTCTACAGCCTTTACCAGCAAATTTCAGCAGGAAAATATTCACCCAAAGGCCAAGAGGATTATGTCCTTTAACAGCTAGTGAGCTAAGAGATCAAAATCTAAAGTGAGGGACTTTATCTGAGTGGTGAAGAATTCACAAACATATGTAGCTATGCCTCTCTTCCAGCCCTCCCACAGACATGGAAGAGCATCATTTTGTGGAAACAATCCCTAGGCTTGGACATCATAAAACTGGCACTTCACTTTGGCTTGCTCGGAAGTCATTGGTTCATCCTAGTCCCAACAAAAGGGATTTACTCATCAACACTTACAAACCCTACCCGAGGAACCCTACTAGGCTGGCTTTGCCTATATTGCCAAATGAGTCATTCATGGGTACATTATCCAGTGATGTTTGTTTGAACACAGACTCTATTTTGTAAACATCTTGTAAGATTAGAATTCAGCAAAACCACTTTGGGGGTACACACTGAAACTATGAAAGAGAACCAGTCTTCTTTCTCTCCTGAGTTCCATGCTTCTGAGAATTTCATCTCATCTGCGTCAGGAAGGACTGATGGCCCAGGGCCAAGTCCATTTGGCAACTCCTAGGACTGCTCAGCATGCCTGACAGGACCAGTGGTTGTTGAGAGGCTGGAGAAGAAAAGGGAGGGCGGAGCTCAGATTGTTCATGCTGGGTCCTTGGCAAAGCCACACGCTAAAGGCTGGGGCCACACTTCTCCATCACTGGAGACAGTGAACAAGAGAGGAGGCAGAGTCTTGTTACAGCCAGGTCTGCTTCATCCTTCACTGTTTGGTTGGTTGGTACTAATTGTCCAAAATCATTAGGCTGTTGTCTGGCAGGAGACCCTTGGGGAGCAAAGGTATGAGGTGCCCAGAGATTCTGGTCATATACCTCATCTGCCTGTTGACAGTTTCAGGAAGCACAAGCAAGAAAGTCTGAGAAAAAGTAAGAAAAACATTAGGAAAGAAGCTCTCTACTTCTCTAGTTGCCTGGATGCTTGTCTCTCTTACTTCCACAGAGAAATGAGAGATTTGTCTGCTGTGATGCAGACAGGAAAATTGGATTTTATGTTTAAGAATCTGCTGACTGAGCTCCACCACCAAGATATTAATCTCTTGATTTTCAGCCCTGTGAATTCTCCAAGAGCTTGAGCTCATTCTCAGCTTGGTTCTACTTCTTTCTCAGTGGAGATCTGAGCTCCAGACTACGCATGTGTCTGAGTCCCAGCTGACACATTTTGTGGCTTCCACAGGCAGTCAAGGTTCTTAAATGCAGGTCTTCTAACCAGAGAGAATGCACCCCCCCCATCACAGATCTACGTTTTCCCAGGTGTGCTAGGGGAATCCATGCAAAGTGTTTAGTGATCAGGGTAAAACTATTATAATACAAAGACAGCAGAAGTCCCCTAAGAGCCAAACTCATAACATTTTCTTTAGTTTGTAATCCAAGGTGAAATCCAATGTCTCAAGGAGGTCTGAGAGCCTCAAGGTGCAGGAAGCAGGCTAGGGACCAGAATGGCAAGATGGGGTCTCTCCAGGAGGCCGTTAGTGGGAGGAGGGCCTTCCTGTGCCACTCAGCCTGCCCAGCTGCCAGGTGGAGGTGGCCAGCAGGGGAGCCCTCCTTTCTCAGTGGTCAGTGCTTACTGCTGGCATGAAGCCAGCTGGTCAACCCCATCCATGTGGGGAGAATAGAGCATGGTGGTAAGGGTCTGGGGAAGCTGATTCTGGACAAGGGTGCCTTTAGATTTCTGCTTAGATTCATCTGGACTGAGCTAAAAGTGACCTTTGGGTCTAGGAGGAGACTAGAAATGGAAATGTTCTCTCCACTTCGGGAAGTGGGAACAAAGGAAGCCAACTGGACAGTCCCAGGAAGACCACAGGGCTGATCTGCGGGCGTGCTGTGGATTTCGTGGTCGGTATGAGGATCTCAGCTTCTCTTCAGCCACCTTCTCGTCCGCTCTCTCAGAGCCCTCCCTTTCACTGACACGCTCTTAGATGCGCCCTCTCTGGACACAGACCATATTCTCAACACCTCTGCTCACAGGACCCTCCAGGCCAGTAACCCTGAGAGCGCAGCCCTCCCTACTTGGTCCTGAGCCTGTCCCTCTTTTCAGTCTTTGCTTCCCTGTCATTGAACTTCTCCTCTCACCACTTCCTGCACGCTCATAGCACACGTAGAGTTTTGCTTGACCTTTAAATCAGGATTAAGGGCCCACTCTTCTCAGAAGCCTTCCGGGGTGGATGCTGCTGTAAAGGAAGGTAAAATATAGAAATGTCTGACCTATGTTCCAAGGTCCTGACAGTCATGTTTCTTTGACTCTGAGTTCCTGCCTTCCATGCTGACACCTGGTTTCATATGTGTGTATCTGGGTATATACAGTTCTGCAGACAGTAAGCCCACGTGATGCCTGGCTTCTGACAGACGACAGGGGTCCTTGTCCTGAGGTTCTAAGCCATTTGGCTATATTGCTCCTTCTATGACCCTTCCTCAGGGACAAAGAAACTTTATGACACTAGCTGAGAAATAACTATTGTCTATGGGGCTCCAGACCTGGCTGGAGGTGAGGGGCTCGGAAGCTGTTTATCGCTCTGTGGCTTCCCTAGAGTCCCTGAGGACTCAGCAGTCCATGTCCATCACATGCTGTGCTTTCCCCCAACCCAGCCAAGGCCACATGGAGCCGGGGGGCTAAGACCATGGCAGGCGAATCGTCAGTGCCCTTCACTGTGCTCCTCCTCACCTGCTCACCCACAGGAGTGGCCGTGTGCAGGGGTGAGAGCAGAGAATGAAGACGCCCTGCAGCAGGTTTGATCTCCTCTCGTGCCGTGAACACCCTGTTCCAGCTGCAAACTGGCTACCTGGCAGCAAAACCAGAGGCTGATGAGATAAGACAGAGTCGGCCGCAGGCCTGGCCCACCCCTCCTTTCTTAGGTTGGTTGGTATTAGTTACCCCCAAATCATTAGGCGCCAGACACCCTTGATGAACAAAGGACACCCTTGATGAATAGCCCTGAGATTTTGGTTGTATTTCCTGGTTTTCTGTCACCAGTTTTAGGGAGGACAAGCCTGAGGAAGGACACGGTAAGCATAAGCAACTGGACAGTCCCTAAACGGATTGTTGCTGAAGCTTATCTCCTGGGGATGGGTCTGGATCATCTCAAAGGACCAGAAAAGCATTTTTTGCTGTACAAAGTATTTATAAACATGATTTTCATTAGTCTATACTTCCAGGACACATTTAGCCCTCTTGTGTAAATGGCTACCCATGAGTTTCAAGGCTGCACAGCACCCCTGCCCACTCGTAAGCAGGCACGACTCTCACTATTCCTCCTCCAGAGGAACAGCAAACACAGCCAGTGAGGATCTGCACCTCCTTTTGGGTGCAAACTCTTTTTTATCCAAGGGTGAGTTTGTCCAGAGGAGAGGAAAGATGATGACAGTGAGGGCCATATTAAATAAAAAAGCTAGAGTGCTGCAGAAATTGGTATGGGTAATATTTCGGGGATGGAGGAGCAGGCTGTGATGAGAAGGAAAAATGAACCAGAGAACTGGGGAAGGCTTTGTCCACTGTGATCCTTGGCAAACTCCTCAGTCATCCTGAGCAAACTGAAAGCACATTTCAGGGTTCTCTACCGTCCAGAGCCGGCAAACAGAAATGCTTGTCAGTCTCTACTTGAAATCGTCACCAACTTCTAAGATGTGTCTACTTCTCCTTCCCTGCTGTGTTGGGAGAGATGAAGGTAGATGTTAGTCCCAGAGCTCATGCAGGTCTTCCCTATCTGAGAACCAGTGGGAATCCGGTGGGAAGGAGAGTGCTCTCACCATGTGGGCATGTGTGTGCAGGTGAATGAGGCAAAGGAGGCAAGAAGTTCCGGCCAGGTTGGTGGGTCACCATCTCATCTCCTGTATGCGATGTTTTCTCTGCAGTCACTCCATAACAGAACTGTAGAAATTCGCCAGCCCCCTCCACCCTAGGGGTGGTGATGCAAAGATCAAAGGAGAGAAGGTGACAAAAAGGCAATAGACAAATGCAAGAGATTCTGACCCTCCCAACAGATGACACGGGGCCTTTCCCAGCCTTTGGCCCTCGTGGCCCCCATCCTGCCAGCAAGGCCTGAGCTTGCACCTCCCACGGCTGCTCAATTTAGATATCCTGCGGGGGAGTCCCCGCTGATCCCCCAAGACCCACAGGGCTATTTACAGCTCTCCGGTTGTCTCCGCCAAGCCCAGGAGTTGTGCATCAAAGTGATCAGGGAGCCCCGGTGGCTGCTTTTCTCTGCCCCCTGTAGGGATTATGGGCCCTTGCCTGTACCCAGGGCCTCTTCTATGGGTGGTCAGAGGGCACTGGCCTCACAGATCATTTCTGACCTTCCCTGCCCCAGCCCAGGTAATGGGGTTCCCTTGGTAATGTTCTCAAAGTCACAAGACATGCTGTTGGCAGAGCTCACACCCAAACCCAGGCTTCCAGACTCATGATTCTGGACTCTTCTATCTCAGCCTTGTATGTTATTTTTATTTATGAACAAACAAACAAACAAAAGGGCTCTTATACTCATGCCTATCAAATGACCTAAACCAGCCACGGGAAAAACCACAACTGGTGTGTGTGTGCTGTGGCTCGTTCGCCCCATTCTGCCTCCTGTACTCCAAGCTGCTTTCTATACTCCAATTGTGCAGTCTTCCACCTAACTCAGGTTTTTTTTTCTCTTTTCCTCTTATTGCCCAATATTCCAAAGCAAATGTGGCCCTGCCCCTGCCCCCTCAACACATGAGGAGGAAAGCTTACCATGAATCCCAAGGAAGTGAGTGGACCATGGGATTTGGCATCAGAGAGACCAAGGCTGGACTCCTACTGGCTGTGTGATTGAGAAGGGCTCACTAAGACTCTCAGATTCCTCATATGTAAACAAATAATATGAGCCTTATCCTAACTATATCTCTAAGTAAAATGTATGACAAGGATTTGTAGACTACAAAGGGCCCTGGATTGCAAATGACATTTACCTTTAACCTTTTTCTTAGATGGTTGCTTTGAAGTAGGTGGTGGAATTCCACGCAGGAACCAGGAAATGTTTCCAGGGTGATAACCAAGCCAGGACAGCTCAGTTCAGCTACAGATGCTCTGTTCTGTCTGGACTCACTTACGCAGATCTGGGTAGGGGATAATGGAAGAAAAGAATTTCTTATGGCTTCCAGGCTGATGAATAGCTTATTCTTATGAAGGGGTGGTGGATCTGAATGTAGGAGCAGGTGAGGATGAACTGGATGAGGGTTTGAGAAGAGTAAGAACTGGACCTCTAAATATCTGTCCTGAGCCCTCTACTGGCCGCCCCAACAAGCTCTTGTTTACTCTTTTTCTGGCTTCAATTCTGGATGCCTGGGTCAAGCCCACTCTGTTATTTTGGAGCAGGAAATGACTGACCAGTAACATAAGCCTATAATAAATAGCCTCATGTCATAAAATGCAAGCCCTCCACTGCATTTGGAAAACATTAAAGCATTTGCAAATTGCTGCCCAAAATATATTTGGCATCTTGCTGCTCCCTCCCCTTCTTCTGCAGAACAGGACACAGTCCAGGCAGGATGGCCCATAAACCTGCCAGGGGCCCGAGGCAGCCCAGCACCCACAGAATGACTGCTCAGTGAAACCCATCAGCATTTATTCTTCCATTTCATGTTCAGTATCTTTTGCTGAGGCACTGAAGTTAGCACATCTAAAAACATGGCATGCAAACAGAGGGGAGAGCTTTCAAAAAAAGCAGGTCATAGTTGTTTTCTAAGCAACCAGTCTCTGCTAGTAATCTTCACCCTCACCACCCAGCATAGGGAAGTGTTCCCAAAACCCGCATGCCCTCTGGGATTCCTCTGGCTCCCCTCTCCTCCAGTCTCTGAGGGAGCTGTAAGTAAGGAGTGAAGGGCGGAAAGTGCAAGAAGGATCTGGGATGGAGGAGAAGAAGGCCATGCCGTGCAGCGCTGGACTCAGCACTTGTGAGGAGTACCCCTGCCAGTCTGACCTGGGTTTTGGGGAGGCTCTCTCTGAAACCTGGAATTTGAGGTAAAAAAAATAGGGACTCCCACAGTCAGGGCCCGGCTGAAGCTTCAAGAAGTGCCCCCTGGAGCTGTGGTCCTAAGACCTTGGCAAATTTGATCATGCAGCAATGAGATGTTTTGATTCTGTCCAAACTTTCTGGCCTCTACCTTTTGATCCTTGATGAGGATGAAGAGTATCTGCCTTGTCCTTGTCACCAGCCTCTGGGGCAGCTTCAGACTTGGTAGAGAAGCAATTAACCTGGTCTGGTCTAGGAAGAACCAGAGGCCCCATTCCCTCCAAAGCATACTTTCTAATGCTTCAAATTCTCTCATAGCGTCTTATCCTCCTTTTTCTCTGCTAGTACAGTGCAAATCCTTTTGATCGGGAGAGCATTGCCAAATTATGCACATTTTAGTATGAATCAATGTCTGATGGCTATTAGAAACGGATTCTTTACAGGAAAGGCAGTATCAGAGAAGGGGGAGCCCTGGTCCCTCTCAGGTGGGGTAGTGCAAATTTTGAGGAAGAAGGCTACTTGGGGAAAGAATGAAGAGTGGGGGCAAGAGCGTAGCATAATGGAACATGAACATTTGAATCAGAAGATGAGGGTTCCAACTCCTGGCCCTACTTCTTATCTGGCTGCAGTTTCTTTGAGCTTTTACTTCATCATCTATAGAGTGAGATTCATTATTCCTGCCTCTCCTGCCTGCCTCCCAGGGTTGTTAGATGACAAATGGGAAAGTGCTTTGTAAAGTGTAAAAGGCTCCCCAATGTCAGTGGTTGTGATTTGTCAGCTGCCCCCTCATCCCCTCCAACCCACCTCCCACCTTGTACTGGTCCTTTCTCGCCTGGCTGCTGTTGGCTGAGCTAGAGCCCTGCTGGCTTGGTTGCTGGCAAAGACTGCCAGTAAAACTCCACCTTCAGCATCAGTCCCGGGACCTTGCCTGTTATCGGTCCCAATCCCCCATAAAACCAATGTGAGGAGCCCGCCCCCCCATGTCAAATTAGGGAGGCTGCGCCCAAGGGCTATGTGTACAGAGCGGTGTTATTGCTGTGCAGAACAGGAGGGATGACAGAAGGGAGCCCTGGGGGGCGTAAATGCCTTGGCCCCAGGCCCTCCCTCTCCAAAGGGCCTGATCTATGTCTCTCCATGGCAATGGCTGGAGAACAGGGCCAGGCTGCCAAGGCATGATGCTGGGAAGAGGGGGATTTGCCAAACCGAGCTCCGAAGCCAGTCACATTGCCATCTTTGGGAAAGGAAAGGGAGACAGAAATGTTCTCAGGCCCATCCTAGCCCCAGCCTCAGGGATGATCAAAGAGACGGGGGACAAAGGCAGTTTTTCCCCTCCCCTGGGCACTTCTCTTTTTGGGTTTTTCTTCTAGACGCAATTTTACGAAGCAGGATAAATCCACCTCCAGCATTCCTGAGCCACACTGGACAGGCACACACGTGTGCACATACGGAGCGAGCTTTAGTTTTACTTTGTTTCATCCTCTCTAATGTTTTTTGTTGCCCTTGAGAGACCCCCTGAAGCCCTATACATCACCTCATACCTTTGATACCTTCTCTCTACACCCTCCTAAACATCCCCCCTGCAATCTATCAGTTCCAAGAAAGAATCCTCTGGCTCCCTCATGATTCTAATTTGGGCATATAGTAGGTTAAAAGAAGAATCCAGTTCAATGGGTTTATCTGTGGAATGTAACTGCTTAATTATTTAATCCGTCTGGAATTTATTTTTGTAGTCACTATGCAGTAAAAATAGAGAAAATATGAAAAGCTACCCAATTTGTCGTAGGAACTCACTTTTATCCCGACATAAATAATAAAATACTACTTAAATGTATGTAGTACCAATTCCCCTATGGATTTAAAAGCCTTTGTGAAACAATTCAACACTATATGAGAAATGAAATTTTGCTATCTATTAAGGTGGTCATATGTCTTATCTTGAGCATGGAGAATAGAAGCAAGGAAAGAAGGAGTTTGGAAAAACCCAGAATATATTTAGAGTATCTTTAAGCGTCTGGTATGAAGCAGGCAGCTTAGATATCTTGGACCATCGTAAGCCCCATAGAAAACCTCTGCCAGTCTGACACAGAAATGCGTCAGAGAGATAGTCGGGGGCCCCAGAAGCAGATGTGACTCTGATTCTGCTTGTCCTAAATCAGTATGTTTGTCAGGGGAAATAAGTTCTAGAAAAGATTGCAATGATGGGGGGACCAGAGCTCCAAACCTCAAGACAGCTGAGTGAAGAAAGCATCTGCCTTTCCTTGCTGGGCCATGCGATAGCCTAGTAACTGCCACCACTCCCCACCCCCTCACTTCTTGCTCCACACCACTATCAGTGTGAGCTTTCTGAGGTGGAAATCCTACCATCTTGCTCCCCTGGTTCAAATATCTCAATAGGTTTCCTTCGCTGATATACTGATGTCAAATGGTCATATGACAGAAATGGGAACACCCAGTGTGTGCCTAATGTAGTTCAGTCTCCTCCCTACTAAGGTACATCAGGCCTTTGTAGCCTGGCCTCTACTCTGGCTTCTAGAACTCCTCGTACCACCTGTCTCTTGTAGCCTATTCTTTAAACATACTAAACTGTTTTCAGGCTCTCGAACATGCCCTGCTCTTTTTTTTTTCTTATTTCTGTGCCTGGCCTTATATATTACCTTTGGAGTGCAGTTCCCAGCCTGAATTGGGTTCTCTTCTCTGCAGTCACCAGCACTGGCAGTCTGGACTGGACAGCTATCGTCACACTTATTGTCAGGAATTAGCACTTGATCTTCCTCCCTTCTAGAATGGGGATCCTCCAAGGGCATGTTTAATCCCCTTTTGTATTCTCAGTTGTAATACAGTGTCTGAAACATGGAAGGTGTTCAAAACATTTTTATGTCATTTATTATGTACAACATTTAACTCCTTCCCCCAAAGAACTCATGGTATAGTTAGAAAAAAAAGAGTAGTGGTTTTTACCAATAGATATAGTCCCAAAGAACTAGGACCTTAATAGAAAAAAAAAAGTGTGAAAAATATCAGGTTTCCAAACAAAAAATCCCTTCCCTTAAGTATCTCTACAGCTATCATTCAGCTTAGCTACTTCATTCACTTAGTCATTTTTAAAAAATAATCTATTGAATAGTGTAGCAGTCAGGATCAGTTAAGTTGTGTGGCAGTAACAAACATGTAGCTCCAAACTGCAACAGTTTAACAAGTGCTTGTTTGTCATTTAGGCTGAATCTCCAGCATGGGTTTAGTGCTAAAGATGTCTCTATCTAAGAGAGATTCCCCCCCATCGTATGGCTTCACCAGTTGGAGCACATGGCCTTTTAGAGTGCAAGGGGAGAGCTGGGGGTGGAGAATCTCTCACAGCTCTGCTAAGCTTCAACCCAGAAGTGGCACAGATCACTTTTGCCCCCCAGATCATTGATAAAATTAGTCAGGTGGCACCACCTAATAGCAAGGAAACATGGCGAGCTCAGAGGAAACATTTGGTAAGTTGCACTTTCACTGTTGTGAGCCCCTATAATGTTCAAGGTATTGAGCTAAGAACTCAGACAAAACAAGTAAATATCTTCTCCTTTCTCCCCCACAAGAAGTTCATAGTTAACTGTGTGACATAAAGTTTAAGCTCATACCTAAAAAGTTATGAGGTAGACTGCTCGGCCATGGTTCTTAACCCAGTGATCGTCCCAAATAAAGAGCACACTTCAGTGAATCAACAAAGTTCATGAGTATCCCATGCATTAAATTCAGCCTCTTCAATATAACACCTAATCTGTGCATTAACCCCTAAGGTGCATTATTATAGGGAATTGTCACCATAGATCCTAAGAAGTCCTTTTCTTAGGCTCTTTTTTTCCTCTTTGAATGTAGGATTCTGTAGGATTTCTCGTTCTTTCCTCTCTTCTCTAAGCAAACTATATTCTCTTTTCTCAGGAATGTGTTTCTTGCCTATTACTCTTTTCTCAGGAATGTGTTTCTCACCTATTTCTCTTTTCTCAGGAATGTGTTTCTTGCCAGGTAGCTGGCAGGGTAAAATGAAACCATAGTTTTATATTATCTTGAGAGGCTGAGAATAAAACCAAATCTCCCTCTGATGTCACGAAACTGACCTTTGGAAATTCAGGAATGCCTTGACAGAAATTCCAAGTGCCATAAAAATGGATAAATATTTTCTAAGTTTGAATCCTGTTATCTGTTCAGAGGTACATGGCAATGGCTTGTGTCCTGTCTCTCCTCTCTTATTCTCTCCACAGCCTCCCACCCTTACTCTCTGCCAATTGCCAGGTGACCCTCTCTTATTGCAAGTTACTCAGGCCCTCCAGCAATTCCTGACTATCCAGACAGTCTCTTGTTTCCCACCCAGTCCTACCCTCCCTTTCCTCCCAACAAAAATCACCTGTCCTCATCCCCTTTCTCCTCAGATGACCTGTGCACAAAAGGAACAGGGGAGCTAGCCTGGCCAACTGGTTGAACACCAAGAGGTAAAAGATTATTTGTGGGGTTCCAGGGTCCAGAGAAGCTCTAGGTACGGAGAGGAAGGACTGGCCAAGTGAAGCAGCCAACTGTCTTTCTTGGCTGTACATTGCTGTCAGCTCTTCATCAGATATTGGTTTGGGAGATGAATGTACTTGGAAGTCACGGGGTGAGAACAATAAAGACCACAGAGGAGTCATCTTGCGTTAGCAGCAGACATGAAGCCGGCTGTGTGATTCAAGAGCCATGCCAACTTCCCCGTTAAACATTCTCCTTTCTTACATACACATTGAATTTGTTCCTTGTCAATGGCAATTGCATTTTCAGAAAGGACTGGACACTAGTGACTGCATTTCAGGCACCTATTAATTGTGTTGATAAGAATTATATTTTTATGAATGGAGACCTCTGAACAAGCCTAATAGCATCCTGCACAGGCAAGGCAGCTAGCCATAACCTGTCAGGTGGCATACCTGAGGTTTCCACTGAATGTAAAATAATGAAACAAGTATTTTTGCTACAGCACATTGGAAAAAAGACAATTCACAGTGAGCTTATAATTTATTCAAGGAAAAAATGTTGAATCCAGTTATTGGGGATGTTCAAAGAGTAAGTAAAAAAGCTGGTAAGTGTTTACAGTGAATAGTAAGATAAAATGAAAATAATTTACATAGCTCTTAAAAAGTTACTGAACTTTTCAGACTCAAAAATATCCTGGAGAATATTGCATTTGGATGAGACCTTAGAAGTTATTGTAAAGTAAATTTCCAATCTACATGGGACTCAAAATGTCCATGAGAGGTGGTCATTCAACCTTTGTCCATCTCACTCAGAAATGCGCATTCATTTCTTTGTAAACCACTTACCCCACTGGAGAATAGTTATACCTGACAGATTAAATTGTCATTGGTTCCTATATCTATGACTCTAATTTGGTAATCCTTACCTTTCTGAGACACTCGAATAAACACTGGAGACCTTATAAACATTTTGCTTAAAAACATTGTAGGAGATAGCCTGGTTGTCAGGGAAGGACTGGGAGAAGTTTACAGAAATGTTAGTTTCCCTGACATTTCCCAGTAGCTGGCCCTGAATTATTCTCCATGGTACCATCTTACTTTATCTTATTCATCCCTGACTGTATGTATGTATGTATGTATATGTGTGTGTATGTGTGTGTGTATATATATATATATATATATATTTTTTTTTTTTTTAGACAGAATTTCCCTCTGTCATCCAGGCTAGAGTACCATGGTATCATCATAGTCCACTGCAATCTCAAATTCTTGAGTTCAGGTAATCCTCCTGCCTCAGACTCCTGAGTAGTTTGGGATTACAGGCACCTGCCACACTGCTCAGCTAATTTTTCTATTTTTACTAGACACAAGGCCTTCCATTTACTCAGGCTGGTCTTGAACTCCTCAGCTCAAAGGATCCTCCCTCCTCGGCCTCCCAGAGTTCTAGAATTATAGGCATGAGCAGCTGTGCCCACCTTCCCTAACTGTATTTTTAGTGTCATCCACCAACACTAAACTTTGCGTCACTGAACTAAACTTTCTTGCCATAGTTGTTCAGTTTTTGCTTTCACGTTTTCTTTCTTGCAGATTAGCTCTCTGTGCTACAATGAGGAGACACTAAAATACAATGAACCTTAATACGATGGCTTATGTCTTTCTCACAGAGCAGTCTAGCACCAGTCTTGGCCAGCAAAGCAGCTCTCTTGCTCACACAGGGACTCAGGCTCCTTCCCTGAGTCCCTACCACAGCATGCCACAACCTGGGGAGCAAGAGGAGAGACCACAAGGGCAGCGGGTTAAATTTGGGCAGGTGAGGCAGAAACTGCAGGCATCAGTTCCACTTGCCTCCCACTGTGAGAATCAAGTCACAAGCCCTGCCTCACTGCCAGGAAGGCTGGGAAATGTAGTTTCCAGTAGGATGGATAGGACGAAAGATTAAAGGGACCTTGGAGCTTTATAGGGACAATGATCAGTCCTCTATGCTACACATCCTTTATTCTTTTTCCTTCTTTTTCTTTCCTTTCCACCTTTTTTCTTGTTCACACCCTTCTCTTTTCTTTCTCTCCGGATGAGCCAAAATGTGGAAAGCATTGTTTTTTATATATACATATGGATGTACATATATATGTTTATATTTATGTGTAAAATGCAAAAGTATCTGCATATACTGTATATTTGTATCTATATACATGCATGTATATAGATATAAATATCTCTTTCTCCACACACACATATATGAGGTTGGACAATTAAGTTCAAGAACTCATCCTAGAAAAAGTGCTGCATCCCTCATTGCTGAATACCCTGTGGTCACCTTCCAGGTACTGACCTTGGCCATCTGGTGACTGTAGCAATATTCTGCAATGAGGTATGTAGCACTTTTCTAGGATGAGTTTACAAACTTCACGTCAGACCTTATACGAATGACGGCTCTGACAGCCATTCCAGAAAAAGAGTTCCAAAATTGCTTCGACGGGTGGGCTAGACACTGGCATCGGTGCACAGCTCCCCAAGGGGGAGTATCTCGAAGGCAGCCATGGTGATATTCAGCAATGAGATTTGCAGTAACTTTTCCAGGATTGAGTTTGTGAACTTAACCCTCTGACCTCAGATGCTCTTTCCATATACACATCCACATACAGAGGGTGCCAAGGAAAAGTATACACATTGTAAGAGAGGGAAAAACTATTAAAATTGTAATACTCAATATATACCAATAACAGAAAGTGAATACAAGTCACCTTGAGCACCTCTTGTAATTACAGAAGTCAAATGTGACTTTGAGTATTGGAATTGTAGTACAGTCTTTTCTGTCTTAAAGTGTGTATAACTGTTTTTGGTGCTCTCTGTATATACATGTACACACACACACAGAATTTGAAGACTCTGAGCCGCACCTGAAGCTTGTGTAGAGGAAGCACCACCCACGCAGCACTTCCCTGGGCTCTTCCTTTCTCTGCACCTTGGCCTGTGGTTTGGTTTTTCAGGCACGTCTCCCTTCCCCAGATCCCAGGTGCAAGGAAGGTGGGGCTACGTGCTCAGCTGATGAGCAAAAGAATGGGCTGGAGGCTCACCATGGGAAAGGAGGAAGGGAGCACAAAGGGAAGAGTGACTGCCCCTCTGCATTCAGTCTCTCCCTTGTCACCACTGTCATTGCCAGGGGGGCTTGGTCATGCTACTCATCCCAGCAGCAACCAGGCTCAACCACCCTGCAGAATCTGCTTGTGTTCTTATGGGCCTGATCCCTTGGGTCAAATAGGCAGGTCCTACCCTTGAAATATCAGAAAAGAAGTAGACCACGGATTGCCAAAGAGAAGGATTATGGAATCCAACTTGGAAATTTAGGCAGTGGGAAATAAGTTAGTTGTGTTCCAGCTATTATGCATGCAACAAATGTCTGAAATATTTTTTAAAATTGTTTTGGAGGGTGGTAAGGGATGGAGTACAAGGACGACTTCTTTTTAAGTTCTCCAAAATGTTACCTTCATAAAGAATGAACAAATGTCAGGGACAGGCACATCTTGGACTGAACTTCAAGTGAACTGATGGCAGGCCTTACCGTTCTGAAAATATAAAAATTGAAAGCTGCCAGGGCTCAGAGCAGACCATGCATTTGCATCCCATTTAAATAATGTGCAAGAATCTTTGGTTGAATGAGGAGTTTTTAGCCTTGTCAGAGAACTTTGGAAGTACTTAGAGTGGAACTGCCAAGGACACCCATGGGCTATGTCACCCGACAGCTTGAAACCAGCCCAAATGTCCTCATTGAGATATTCCCGAGCCTACGGGAGAAGAGCCTTCTGTATACCTGCCACAAACAAGGTACACCTGTCAGAAACTTTCTCTAGGTGCATCTGGTCTACAGAGTAGTACTTTCTGATGCTTGAATTAGGAGAGAGAATCTCTTCTTGCCATCTGCCAGGTAGTTCAGCTGCTAAGACTCACATTTTTACCAAACAGTACCTGCAATCTACATCTCAGGGCTCTGCCCCAGCATGTTCCCTGCCTGCACTGACTTTTTAAGGTCCAACTGTGGTACCCTGAGAGGTACCGGGAGAAGTCTGTGTAAGGAAACTCACACAGCGTCACCATCATACAGCGTGCATTCAGTCAACACCTGCTGAATGAATAAAAGGAAAAATAGAGGGAAAAAAAAAGGTCTTCCAGATCAGTGGCCAGGCCATTGGGAACTTTCTGAAGAAAAATTCTAAGTACCAGATATACAAAGCAAATAATATTTGTTAGCAAACCTAACTTATGACCCAACAGGGGAGAATCAGTTAGGGTTATCTGGATAACTCTGGTAGCGGAAAAGCATAGAAGTCTTACTTTCATTTCTGATGTGTATTTAAAAGCTGCATTGTTTTGTTTTGTTGTTTATACCCTGATCACTGCATAATACATACCTCCTCAAATGGCTTAAAAATACTTCCTGGTGAATTGCCCCCCACCCCCACATCAGGATTGGAGAAAGAAGGTTTCTGTTGGGAGTGTGCATGAAAGAAGACAAGCACCCCTCATCCCTAGAGATAAATCGTGTTTCATCAATGAACTGACCCTGGTAGCAAATTAAAGATGGCTGTAGATTGTATGATATTCTGGCTATTGAGTGATGACATCTATTTCCCCTCCTCTAAGTCCAGGGGCCTGTGGCTACTTTGGCCAATAGTGTACAGTGGAAGTGACACTGTGCTACTTTGAGGGTGGCCAGGTTCTGCCTTGTTCATGTGACCTGAGCTGTCACATGAAAGATCCAATGACACTGCTAGAGAGCCCACAGGGAGATACTTGAAGACTCATAGGGTGGGGGTGTCCAGGTGACCTTAACCTTCAGCATCCCCAACAAGGCACCAGGTATGTGAGCAAAGTCATTGGATACCCCAGCCCAACCCAGCTACCAGCTGAGTACCCCTGATGACCCCAGCCAGTGCCATATGGAGCAAGACAATTGCCCAGCTAACCCCTGCTCAAACTCAACCCATGAAATACTCTTAAGAGCTGTATATTGGTTTAAATCCATTAAGTTTTAGAGTAGTGTTTTATACAGCAATAGATAACCTGGAAAACCATATATATGATTATAAAACTAAATTAACAAAAAGTGATAAATTATGAGTCTCCCACAACCATAGGGACCGTATTTTTCTATTTTAAGAGCACAGGGTGATCTGGTGAGTTTAAAAGAAGCAGAGGAAAATTGTCCCGGGAAATCAGGGATATTGGATCACCAAAACTAAAGTAAACAGCACGGAGTTCAGGTGCTGGACCAGAGCAGCTGTGGGTCCGGCAGTATCCCCTGTGACTGCAGGCAACACCACCCTCATCCAGGTTGCCTGGGGCTTGTGCCCCCCTCATATGCATATCAGCCTTCATCAAGGCTACCCCCCCCCCCATGCTGGCTGGCCTCCTGAATGACAAAGCCAGCAGCCGTAGGTATTAGATTGAAAAGGGGCTGGCTGTTCTCCAAACGTCCTTCCAAAGCGGATGTATTAGTTTGCATTCCCACCAGCAATGCAAAAGTGTTCCCTTTTCTCCACATCCGCGCCAGCATCTCTGGTTTTGGGATTTCATACTCTTTCTCAAAAAAAAAATCAAGATCTAAGGTGATTAGCCAACAGGAGTTCTGTTTTGCTTTTAACTTCTACCTAAAAGGACTCATGCACATGTTAAGCATGTAACCATTCTCACTTCACAAGTAGATGTAAAAGCAAACTAGAGATTAAATAAGTTCTGTGAGGTAAACAGGTAAGATTTTTCAACTTTCTTTACTTGATGAATCTGTCTGCTTAAATTGAAAAATTCTGATGATGATAGGTCTGGCTCACACCTGTAATCCTAGCCCTCTGGGAGGCTGAGGCAGGAAGATCACCTGAGCTCAGGAGTTGACACCAGACTGAGCAAGAGCAAGAACTTGTCCCTTAAAAAAGTTAGAAAAATAAAAAATAGCTGGTGTTGTGTCAGGTGCCTATAGTCCCAGCTACTTGGAAGGCTAAAGCAAGAGAATCACTTGAGCCCAAGAGTTTGAGGTTGCTGTGAGCTGTGAGGGCACAGCACTCTACTGAGGGTGACAGAGTGAGACTCTGTCTCAAAAAAAAAAAAAAAAAATTCTGAAGATGAACGTAACGTCACCCCTGTGTGCTTCCTTCTTCTATCCAGCTGGCATGAATAATCCTCAAATGAAATGGGGAACCCTAAAAGCAGCCACTCAGCCCTGCCCTCTCCCACTCCTGTAATCAAGGACCGAGCTGGCCACACATATTTCAGGTTTGGCCTCTGGACAGGGACACTTTGCGAATATGAGCTCTATGAATACTTTTATAACACAGGATGTATTTTGGAGTCTCAAATAATTTGAGCGGCTTTTACAAGTGAAACTGCTCAAAATAAAAACGATGAAAGAGTAGGCAACCAGTACTAACACAATTAAATTAAAGCTTACATAAATTAAATCTTTTCTCCTCCGCTTTCTGCTAATCAACCATTCGCTTTCTAAATAAGGCTGTGTTGTGTGGGAGATTAACTAACACCGTGGGCGGCGGAGCGAGCGTACCTGGACCCCGAGCCGTCGTTCCTGCCGGGATAATCGCAGCCACACTGGGGAGGACACGGGCAGCCCCCTCCTCCCACGAAGCTGAGCAGGACGCACAGGCAAGCAGAGAGATGCATCACTCCTTTCAGAGGTTATCTGAAGCAAAGGGAAAAACCTTCGCATGCAGATCCTAAAAACCCTAAGCGTTCAGAAACTCGTGTGCCGGGAATGCAAACAGCCATTTCGCAACAGCAGCTTACACAGGATTAGCTGAGCTCCTTAACCTTCAAGTGTGTCCTGCAGAGGATCCATCGACCCAGCCTCTGCATATGATTTCAGCAGAGCAACTCATGCTCAGGAAAATGAAAACCAAACACATGTCAAGACAATTTCAATAGTTACCCATACCTGGATCTTCAAGGAAATGCCTCTTAAATCCCTTCTGTGGACGTACTTGCCACTACCCCTTGAAAAATACTTAATGTTAAGAACAATTCAGTCCCGGAAGATGCTAGAAAGTTCTGTAGATTATTTACATATCAGCACATTACACATTTGCTGCTTTTTACCAGCATGTGCTACATGCAGTTTTACAAAATTTAGTTTTGAAAATAGAAGCACCTGACATAAAATGGATTTAGAATAGAGTTCTTGATGTTGCCGCATATTGGTTATTCCCAGAAGCAAATTGAACCGAACCCAGTACATAGAATTCTTTTAGGAAAAACCCTTCAGTCCACACTGATGTGGCAGGACTGAGATTCCACTGACAATGTGTTCTGAGACTTTTTTGGATCATCTTTGTGTACGTTTATGACAGTGTTACAGTATTACACAGGTGCCTCTGCATTACAAACATCTCGGTTCTAAAATATATTTAATTCCAAACTAGTTTCCCAAATTATGGGCATCAAAACCACATGTGAAAATCAGCTGTCATTCTTTTAGCAATATTAGACTGTATCAGAAAATGAAAATTTAATTCAATTAAAACTATCTCCACACACTTAAAGTGAATACTTCATGGAAACAATCAGGATTTAAATAACAAACATTGGTCATGTAATCTTTTTATTGGGTGGTTCTAGCTGTCATCTATAAAACAAAAACTTTTTAAAATTCTACAAAAATATGATTATGGGAAATATCATTCAAAACTAACAGAATTTATATAAACAATAGAATCTGAAAAACTTGCTCAGGTTAAAACAAAACATTTCAGGGTGGGGCCAGTGGCTCAGTGGGTAGGACACTGGCCCCATATACCGAGGGTGGTGGGTTCAAACTGGACCCCAGCCAAACTGCAACCAAAAAATAGCCGGGCTTTGTGGCAGGCACCTGTAGTCCCAGCTGCTCCGGAGGCTGACGCAAGAGAATCACTTAAGCCCAGGAGTTGGAGGTTGTTGTGAGCTGTGATGCCACAGCACTCTACCGAGGGTGAGAGTCTGTCTCTAAAAAACAAAAACAAACAAACAAAAAAATTTCAACTTTTCAGATTCTGCACAATTTATTTGTTCACCAAATACTGACTGCGTTCTTACTCTGTTCCAGGCACGGAGAAGCACAAAGATGAGTAAGAAACGGTCACCACATCAGAAACTCACATGATAAAGGGCGGGACAGCACACTGAAGCAGCAGGCGAGAAGAACATCACACCCAGCCTGTGTCGCCGAGCAAGACTTCCTACGTGGTACCTGAGCTGCCTGTACAGGAAGCAAGTTAGTGTATTATGGGAAAATCAGGAAAAGGGCATCACAAGCTGAGCAAATAGCAGGAACCAAGGGAGGGAAGCAAGAAACAGTCTGTTATCCTCAGAGAACAAGCACTTCTTGTTGCTCAGTCATAAGATTTTGACATAAGAAGTTAAAGAGGAGACGGGGCGTGGTGGCTGGTGCTGTAATCCCAACACTCTGGGAGGCCAAGGCGGATGGATCGCCTGAACTCAGGAGTTGGAGACCAGCCTGAGCAAGAGCAAGACCCATGTCTCTATTAAAAGACAAACAAACAAACAAAAAGTAGACAAACTAGCCAGACATTGTGGTGGGTGCCTGTAGTCCCAGCTACTTGGGAAGCTGAGGCAAGAGGATCTCTAGAGCCCAAGAGTTTGAGGTTGCTGTGAGTGATGATGGCCATGGCACTCTACCCAGGGGTGACTGAGCAAGAGTTTGTCTCGAAAAAAAAGTTAAAGATGAGAAAAGATAAAGCCTGGGAGGTAAGTGAGGCTGAAGTTATGAAAGAGGGGCGGTAGATTCCCTATGAAAGAGCTTACCCTCAGCCGGTAGGGAACAAGAGCAGTAAAGGTTAGACCGGGCAGTGGCACCTCAGATTATCATATTAGGTGGAATTCTCCAGCAGCTTTGTGGAGGAAAGGTTTCAGTAGAACAAGCGAGAAGGGAGGAAGAGGCCGCAGCCTTGAGTACGAGCTGGTAATGGTTAGCATAATGCAGCTTCAGAAGACATCTAGGAGCAAGAAACGCTGGAATTAGAGCAGGGAAGGAGAGAGAGAAGGAGAAGAGATGAGGAAGAGGATGAGAGATTTAAGAACAACTCTATGGTTTCCTAAGAGGTGGGGGAGGCGGCCCTCAGTGGGTTGTGAGCACAGGAGGAAGAAGAATTGGGGGGATGGAGATAAGTAGAGCTTTGATCACCACGTGACCAAAATGGCTTTTGAATGATTAGCGTCATGGATGTTATGACCGACGTAAGAAGCAAGACATGCCAATTGAGTACAGAAAAGCTGTTTAAAGATAAAACACCTGAAATTATTAAAGTAAGAAGAGGTCCGAGGGAACCATATAGCCAAAGCCAAGTCTTCCTAGTCTTATGTCCTAAGCAAAGTAACAAGTGCACTATTAAAATAAGAGTACCATACACTGTTGAAGTCCTTCATGCTTCAAGCAAAGTTGCTCTTTGATTACTGCTGAAAATGAGTTAAGACTTTGCTAATTAGGACTCGGTATCAATTTTCATGTATTGTCTTGGCCTTTTAATGGCTCTGCGACTTTGGGCACAGACCTTCATTGTGCTTTCTCTATAAATGGCTCAGCTACAGAGGACAGCACAAGCAAAGAGATAGTGGCACAAGAATTCACACTTGTCTGGCAACAGTAAACATTTTAATTTTAGCCATTGAGAAAGACAAAAATTTGAAGAATCCCTTTGGGGCCATATTGAAGAGGATCTGAAAATCCAGCTGAGGAACTCATACTTTTTTGGCAGGTGATTGAAGATTTGGGAGATTGGAATTTTATTTTTTAAAGGTTAGCTATATACTTGATATGCTGATTGCAGAGGAAAAGCAGAGGGTGAGGAGAGATTATTATAGCAACTTACCATTCCATGTACATAGAGAATTTTACATATAAAAGTAATACTTGAATTTTACTTAATATGCAGCCAAAGAGGTAAGAAAATACAACATGCAAATACAACATGCAACACACCCTCACTAACAGTTAAAGAAATGTGGAATAAAATTAATTTAAGTTACAGGATAGAACTCATAGTTTAAATACGTAATCATACACCAGTATTAGCAGTGTTTAGACACTGCCAGCGTCAGGGTAAATTCAGTCAGTGTTTCCAGAGAGCAAGCTAGCAAGAATAATAATGTTTTTATATGTACATCCAATAATTTTAGCCTGAAAAAAACACTCAAATAGAATAACACTCAAATTTCTTTCTTCTCCCAAAGAAATTTGTATTAAAATCTTCCCAGTGATGCATTTATGAAACTAAAACTTAGAAGCAATTTAAATGTCTACTATCTAACAATGGTATGTATTACTACACTTAATGATCATTTAAAATAACAAATATCTGAGTCTACAAATTCATTCAACTTTCAGCAAATATTTATTGAGTGCTTTCTACTTGCCAGACTACCTGCTAAGGATACATCGGGGAACAAACATACAAAAATCCCAACTGTTAGGCAACTTAATTCTAGGGGCAAATACATGGAAATACATATGTGGAAAAATGGTAATTAAACTTGCAGAGTACATGACAACATGCATAGAGCTGATATTGCTATGTGAAATACCGACATGATCCGAGAGTGGTGGCTCATGACCGTAGTCCTACCACTCGGGGAGGTAGGTGGATTGCTTGAGCTCAAGACTTCAAGACCAGCCTGAGCAAGAGTGAGACCCTGCCTATACTAAAAATAGAAAAACTAGCCAGGTGTTGTGGTGGGCGCCTATAGTCCCAGCTACTCAGAAGGCTAAGGCAAGAGGATTACTTAAGCCCAAGAGTTTCAGGTTGCTGTGAGCAATGATGCCATCTGCTCTCCATCTAGGGCAAAAGAGTGATATTCTATATCAAAAAAACAAACAAAAAAAAATACAAAAGAACAATGTGTATCAACTAACATGTAATTTAGAAGCAAAAATGTTTAATGTTCATTTGATTGTTTTTGCTAAATAATTTAAGTTCATAATTAATTTAAAATTAAAAATTTTTGAGGCTCAGTGCCTATAGCACAGTGGTTACAGAGCCAGCCACATACCCTAAGGTTGGCAGGTTCCAACCTGACCTGGGCCAGATAAACAACAATAACAACTGCAACTAAAACTAGTCAGGCACTGTGGCGGGTGCCTGTAGTCCCTGATACTTGGGAGGCTGAGGCAAGAGAATCGCTTAAGCCCAAGAGTTGGAGGTTGCTATGAGCTGTGATGCCACGGCACTCTACCCAGAGTGACATAGTGAGACTCTGTTTAAAAAAAAAAAAAAATTGAAATGCTAAAAATGTTTTCTATTCTAACTGGGAAATGCAATAACCCATTTCAGTAATTATTTATTGAAGATGGTAAATTATCATTATTATTAATTTATTCTAACAAAATAGTGGCAGCTTCTAGTCTAATGAAAGACCCAGGCCAGTTACAGGCCATTGATCCAGTGTAAGGCATGCATGGTAGGGAGGAAAGAGAGAGACTTTCTCCCCATGTGCCTAGATTCATCAGAGATGAGCTGCAGGTTTACATAGAAAAAAATAGATAAACACTCACTACAGCAACCAGCGCACAAGAAGAACCACAAACTGTACTTGAGAAACTAATAGCCTGATAGGATAACAATCTATGTCTGCATTCGATCTAAATGGGCTCATATGTAAAAAAAATTAAAACACTGCAAAAGATAAGCATATAAAATGTTTTGATTGGGTGTGCTTTTCTCTTGTTTCAGATTCTTCCAGAAGCCACTGGGTTTTGAGATATATTCATTGGTAAAATACTTGTCACAGACATTGCTTGGTGAGTCTGACATTTGAACATGGCAAACATTGCCCTCCGAAACCTACAATAAAAAAGAGAGAATGCAGCATTATACTATAGTAACCAGAAGCTGAAGACATTTTCAACAACACCACTTCACATCTCTGCCTCCTACTTTAACATTCCTGTTGATAATCTTTATACATGTAAAGAATATACAGTACAGTTAAAGGCCAGTTTTGCAACATTGATTATAAACATTGAAGACATTTAATAAAAGCCAATAATTATGTGTATATACAAGAGAAAAACTCTATATTCGGTTCAAGGGGGGGAAGAGGAGGAAAAGGGAGAGGGATTGAAGTGGTCCCACCCAATGGGCACAAGTAAGGACACATGGCACTGCTCCTGGGAGTGGACACAACTACAACAGGGACTTTAACTAGTGCAAGCCTTGTGACGTAATTGTACCTTCATATAATCTGAAATGGAAAAAAACATGTAAAGCAGAAAACCATAATAATTATTACATGTGTTTAAAATGACACTTCTACTGTTAAATAATGACTTATTTTTTGAACTAACAATGGGTGTTTCATGCATCCGTTCTTCCAAGCAAAGGCCAGTTGAAATTAAGGGGGCTTGAGGGTAAACTGATCTTTCCAAAAGAGCTACCAGCAAACTCTGGTTCTTTATACTTATTTGGTCATTTGGTCTTAAAAGGTTTATGCTCCTTCACACACCTGTAGCTAAAGCTGTTCCCCCAAATGTGTAAACAATATACAAGTTTAATAAAACAGCATTGTCATCCCATGATCAAATTACTTGACCTTTGCTGAGAATTTCTGGTCAAATACTTAAGTACTGTACATTGATTCATCCCATTTTTCCAACAGTAATGAGAAATGAAATAATATAAGTTTCACTGAGGAGGCGGCATTTACCCTTTTGCTAAAGGTCCCACAAAAGGGAAGAGGAGGGAATTCTCTAATGTCCTGAAAGACAACTCACTCCTGAAGGGTTTTATGTTAGCCCTAGATTTTTCGCTTGTATTTGAATAAGTCTTCTTTTTGGTAAATACACAACTGTGCTCCCAATTAAGGGAGCCCAATATTGCCCTGTCCATTTTCTAGTAATAGAATTACTCTTTTTTTTTTTTTTTGGAAGCCTCTATATATCATGTGTTTGGGGTGGGAGACCCATTTGTACCAATGACTCCCCCAAGGGTCTTTTCTAGCAGAGAACATCTGAGATGAAGCTGGCACTTGGGGAAGCTTAGCTGATAGCATGTAGGTCTTGGGTTGCCCACGATCATCTCTGCCACCGTGTGGGAAGGGTGTGTCACAAATCTCGAGCTCTGCACATTTAAGGGCCTAGATTCTGCTCCAGGTATAGCAGTCCAGATTGAAGTGAGTTTCTGTCACTTCCTGAAAACTCTTAGAACATTATCCATGCCCTGTAAGCATTTTTGTATCAATTTTTTTAATTCAAAAACATTTTAGGCATCACGTACTTTTTATTGGCTACCACATAAATACAGGGATTGTAGAATGTAGAAGATTTTGCGAACAGTGGAGCTATGATGGCCATTGAGGGAGGAATCTTCTTTGGGTCACCAAAAGAAGCCCACAAGCATACGATGGAATAAGGGGACCACGCCACCAGAAACATGCATATCATTATCACAGACATCTGTAAAAGAAATAATATTTGCCAAGACCAGTATCTACAAGATTTAAGTAGCTAATAAATCTAAAATATCATGAAAATCTGTCTATTGGAATTTGTGTAAGTTTAAGTTGTTGCTACATAAAGAAAATAGCTGAGTTTTTGCTTTCAGTTTTCTTTGTTTAGGCACCTGGAGTCGTCTCTGCTAACATGAGCTTGAAATGTCGATAACTGACATTGCTTTTAAGGGTGTAACACACGTATAAAGAATGATCTTTTTCATTTGGTATGCTATAGGAGAGTACTAAAGCTGGTTTTAATGAAAGACATACAAAAATCCACCCACCCCACTTCTAGTCATTGTACTATGAACTGCTGGCATTGCTTTTATTATTATCATTAGTAGTAGTAGTAATATTTTCCTTTCACTATGATCATCTGCTAATCTAAAAAATAACTTTTTAACTTTCTAAACTCAATCAGAAAACAAATAAAATCCTATTTTGAGCTCAGTCAGTTCTAACACAGGCCATTTGAGTAAGATACATACTACATACAATGCAGATAATTTCGTAAAGGAGTTTTTCCTTGCATCTTATTCAAATGAAAAACTATAATTTTTACATTGCTCCCCTGTGACTGCCCACTAAAACGATGGAAAGGATATTTTTGAAAAAAGACATAAACCCATAAGAACAAAGAATTAGAGGTTAGACAATATATGTGTGTATATATATATGTATAGATACAGGTTTTTTTATGGTTTTTTTTTTTTTAATTTTTTTGTAGCGACAGAGTCTCACTTTATTGCCCTCAGTAGAGTGCCATGGTGTCACACAGCTCACAGCAACCTCCAACTCCTGGGCTTAGGCTATCCTCTTGCCTCAGCCTCCCGAGTAGCTGGACTACAGGCACCCACCACAACGCCCAGCTATTTTTTTGTTGCAGTTTGGCCGGGGCCAGGTTTGAATCCATCACCCTAGGTATATGGGGCTGGTGCCCTACTCACTGAGCCACAGGTGCCGCCCTACATACATATATTTTTTTTTTGAGACAGAGTCTCACTATGTTGCCCTTGTTATAGTGCCTGGAGTCACAGCTCACAGCAACCTCCAACTCTTGGGCTTAAGCAATTCTATTGGCTCAGTCTCCCAAGTAGCTGGGACTACAGGCACCCACCACAAAGCCCAGCCATTTTTTGTTGCAGTTGTCGTTGTTTAGCTGGCCTGGGCTGGGTTTGAACCCTTCACCCTCACTCCATAACATCTCCATAACCACTGTGCTATGGGAACCAAACGAATAATATTTTTTTTTAAATGGGACTAAATAACCAATGGAAAAACGGCAAATTACTTACCAGACATGAGTAGACCCACCATTTCATCCTGCAATTCCTTTACTAAGTATATACCCAGATGAATAAAAATTATTTTAGAACAAAGACATTTGCACCAGAATGCAGCCCAAATCATAATAGCCAAGACATGGATACAGCCCAAGTGCCTATCGACCCATGAATGGATTAACAAATTGTGGTATATATCATGGAATACCATGCAGCCATTAAAAAGATGGAAACCTTACATCTTTTATGTTTACCTGGATGGAGCTAGAACATATTCTTCTTAGTAAAGAATCTCAAGAATGGAAAAAAAATTATCCAATGTAGTCAATACTACTATGAAATCAATATATAATCACCTACACATTGATACAAATGGTAAAACATAACTATAGTCCAGAAAGTAGAAGGGAAGAGGAGAGAGAGGGGAGGGAAGGGGGGAGGCAGAAGGAAGACGGGTATTTGGGGGGACCTCATCTAATGTGCATAATGCAATGGTACATTTCAAAACTATTAAGAAAAGAGTATAATTGGGCCTGTGGCTCAATGAGTAGGGTGCCGGCGCCATATGCTGAGGTGGCGGGTTCAAACCCGGCCCCGGCCAAACTGCAACAACAACAAAAAAAATAACCAGGCATTGTGGCAGTCGTCTGTAGTCCCAGCTACTCGGGAGGCTGAGGCAAGAGAATTGCCCAACCCCAAGAGCTGGAGGTTGCTGTGAGCTGTGATGCCATTGCGCTCTACCGAGGGCAACAAAGTGAGGCTCTGTCTCTTAAAAAAAAAAAAAGAGTATAATTGTCTTACCACAAGAAATAAGTAAGCGAGATGATGAATGTGTTAATCAGTTCGATGTAAGCATTTCACATTGTATAGCAAATCAGTACACTGAAGACCATAAATGCATCAATGTATAGTTATGATTTAATTAAATAAATAAAGAAATATTAAATAAGTAAATGTTACAAAGAGCCATTAGTGACCAATAGCTTCTGAAGGTGGGGGATGCACATGGAACTCCAAACAGGAGAACTGGTTGAAATCTACAGAAAGGATCCTTCAGATTTCTGAATCCTTTCCCCAGGTCCACTCAATCTACTCAGTAACTGCCCCTCCTCTCTCTAGAAGAATCTCAGATGCTCAGGGTAAGAAAGGCCAAAGTAGGGAAACTCAGGACCTAGAGGCACCAGGCTCAGCTGAGCACGGCAGTACCGACTGAAAGAGGGCCATCTGCGTCACTGCATGCAGCCCCCTCCCCACGCTGAGCGTGACACTGGTACACGGACTTGCCCTCCCACCAGGAACACCAAGAATCTTCTCCTTGGAGACTGATCTCCTAGAGAGAGTCAGAAAGATCCCCCAAAGAACCAGCCCAGCTGATGCGTACCTCTGAGCTTACCATCAGCTTTTTAGTGCATCTCTCTTAAATATGAGGGGACAATCATTGACCACCAGACACTGAGGAATCTTGTTTCTCTGAGGCAGAGAAAAAACAGTGCTGGAACTCAGCAGAAATAAAAAATATGTGGCAAACAGAAGGAAAATGTAAATGTACATAATGTCATCACTAAAATAAGACATACATCCATAAAACAAGAAGAAAAGGCTAGAAGAAAGGAGAATAAAGCATAAAAAAAAATTTATCACTAAAAGAATGGTTTTTATCCTATCTATAAAAATGAGAGGAGAAACGTTCAAAATGTAGTAAAAAGGTTTAATGATATTGTCAGGTCAGATTAAAGGGAAGGAGGTCAGGGGAATTATGTAAGTACAGGGCCAGATCCTGACTTTATTTAAAATTTTATTCAAATTTGTTCAACTTTGGATTATTTTACATTCCTTTTGATTTTTAAAGTACTATGTTAAGCTACTAATTTTGGGGGGGGGATTAATTACTGAGTTTTTTTGGTGCTTACTTTAATTTTGTGCCCAAGGCACTGCCTTCACTATCCTCACTCTAGTACCAGAGGGGATATGGCTAAGGAAACCTCCCAGAAACCAGAAACAAAAAGAAACAAACAACTACCACAAACAGACAAAAAGAGGCAATGCAGTAGAGTAAATGTAAGAAAATTAGAAAGTCTGGGCAGCTCCTGTCCCTCAGTGAGTAGGGCGCTGGCCCCATATACCGAGGGTGGCAGGTTCGAACCCAGCCCTGGCCAAACTGCAATAACAAAATACCAGGCATTCTGACATGTGCCTGTGGTCCCAGCCAAGCGTTCTGGTAGGTGCCTGTGGTCCCAGCTACTGGGGAGGCTGAGACAAGAGAATCTCCTAAGCCCATGATCTGGAGATTGATGTGAGCTGTGACGCCATAGCGCTCTACCAAGGAAGATAAAGTGAAACTCTGTCTCTAAAAAAAAAAAACAGAAAAGAAAATTAGAAAATCAATTCAGAAGATTAAATATTCAAAATAAATGAATTCCAAGATAAGAGAACATAGAAAACAGAGCGGCAGGAGTTACCAGAGAATTAATACAAGGAATCTCCCTGTCAGGAAACCTCTGAGTCCCCGCACTGAGGGTACTCACCAAGTGCTCACCAGGTACCCACCACCGAAGGAATAGAGACCCATAGCAAGGCACATCAGCATGAAATTTCAGAAAACTGTACACATAGAGAAGAGGCTAAAGAGAACACACAGCTCTCCACACAGCGTCAGTCGCCGGAACGCCTTTGCCATAGCAGTGCTGGAAGCTAGGACTGTGGAGCAATGCCTCCAAAATTCTTTGAATATTATTTTTGTACTTAGAATTCTAGACCAGGGAAAAATCAGTCAAATATGATAGTGGAATTAAGACATTTTCAGTCACACAGAGTCTTAAAAAATTTATCTCTCCTGTAACTTCAGGAATGTACCGGAGAATGTGCGCCACCAAATCAGAGGGAATAAACTAGGAAAGAAAATGAAGATGAGCAACCTAGAAAACAGGGATCTGAGCCCAGAAGAGGCAAGAGGCATTCCCAGCTGACGATGAAGGGCGATGGGGATGAAGGCCCTCGGAGCTGCAGGCTTAGACAGCAACCTGTCCACGGCAGAGCAAGAGCTCCAGGGGTGCCAGGAGGACGGCTCCCAGAAAAGGATGAAGTGCCTCTTGTCTGTGACGTGTGTAAACTTACACTGAGAGAAGAGGAGACTGCCTCTTCATCTACTCAAATACCACGAACACTGTCCCGGTAGGTGAGGAAAGAGGAAAGTACGAGGGAGGAATGGGGCCGGTTAGTGGCATGCAAGAAATGACTCCTCATCATCCACAAAAGGAACTCAAGAGGTGATGGCAAACAAAAACGTCCAAAGAGGGCATAAGCACATCATGCAGAGAAAAAGGAGGCAACACAGAAAATCCAGCCGAGAAGTGAAAACTAGGGGCCAGACGGGTGGGTCAAGGGATGCTTGCACAAAAGCTCGATTACAGATAAGTTCTCCAGGATTTTGACTTCTTACCTTTGTTACGTCTACCTGATCTGACCAGTCTCTGTTGAGGGACTCAGTGCAGTTGGTGGCAGTGTGATGCTTAATGGATTGAGTGACATGGTAATAGCAGTAAAACATCACCATCAAGGGCACAACGAAATTCACTGCAATAACTGTCATCGTGTAAGACACAAAAGACCTGAAAATAAGAACAGGATGACAAGACTACTCATTTAATGTCCTAAATGAGAGAAGGAGAAAGAGGAGAAAATTATAGAAATAATACTGGCAGTCATGATTATCGTTAAATTAGAAGTATATTCAATCTTTAGTTCATTTAGAGAAGGGGTTGGCAAACTACGGCCTGTGGGCCAGTTCCAGCCTCTCAACCATCTCTGCACACGAAGTTCATTGGAACACAGCCACACACCCTCACTGACATACCAGCCAAGCTGCCTTCACAGGTACGGTGGCAGAAGTGAACAGCCGTGACAGAGACCATCTGGCCTATAGAGCCTAAATAATTTATTTTTTGACTCTTTACAGAAAAACTTTTGGATTTAGATTTAGTCTGAGAGTTAGAATTTTTCTGTTTGCTTTTCTGAGTCATCACTCGTTCCCTTTAATGAACTAAATAACTCTCCTTTCTCTGGAATACTTAGAGCATCACGAACTAGCAGGTGAATCTTGGCAGTGACTGTGAACTTTTCGCTACATAATTCTCAGACTATGTTTCAAATCCAAATCATCTTGAAAAGACAGGAGGGAAGCAGCCTGGGCTTTGGTCAGAGCTGCGCGATGTCTCACTTCCTTAACCGTTTTCCTAGTCGTGAGCCTACCCCTGAGATGTGCAAGTATCAGAAAGATGATTGGGATCTCCCAGTGAGCCTACCCCTGAGATGTGCAAGTATCAGAAAGACGATTGGGACCTCCCAGTGCTGCCTTAGGAGAGGACGGAGGAGAGGGAGGGAGGGACAGAGAAAGGAGACAAAGGGAGCTGGATGGCTTTTACTTGCAAACAAACATAATTCACTTTTCTCAGTTTCAACTCTTGCTTGAATCACATCATTGCTAGCAAGGAAGCTCTTTGCCATATCCTGCATGAGAAACGTGTGATTTGAGCTTAAATTTGATGTTACTGAGAAAACATCTACAGTAGAAGCATTTGATGATGAGGTGTAAACTTGTCTCTTACGCATCATTTTTCCGCCAGTTTATGGTACAGGTAGCCCCAGTAGGATCTGGGGCATAACTAGCCCATCCTGTGATAGGCATCAAAGCCCAAAACAGGCCATTGACCCAGGCCCCCAGAATCATGCCGATGTAAGTGTTGGTGGTCATTCTTCTCCCTGTGATCAAGCATATGAAATATTAACATCATTTGCCAATGATGGGACTCATTTTATTTTAATTGATGATTCAAAATTCTTACAAAGTATTTTTTAAGTAGATTCTTAACAGAGCACTTTAGTTTACTAAAAACCTATTTATATAAATTTACATTCTGAAAACAATGACATTTAAGCTGAAACCTAAATGATAAGAAAGATCAGTCAGAGGATAAGCAGGGAGAAAGTTTTCCAGGCTTAGGAAAATATCATAAACAATGGCTCAAAGGGGGAATAAGGGTGGTCAGTACCTGAAATATGAGTGACCCTACTAGCCAAACCTGGAAAGGTGGCCAGGAGCCAGGGCATTCTTGCTTTATGAAATTTTATTCTAAGTACAATAATAGGAAACCATTGAGACCTTTGAACAACGTTTGCCAGAGAAATAAAACTGACCCTGGCTACAAACCATTATGTTTATATTTAAAAGTTAATGTATGTTGAGTAGACATTAGTCAAGAAATGGATTCATTAAGAAAGCTGAGAAAGGGTTGTACCTATGTCAGGGCGGCAGATGGTCAGATACCGATCCACAGCCACCACCGTGAGCAATCCGATGCTTGCCATCCCAAAAAAAATATTCAATCCAGCATAAATCTGAAAATCAAAATTAGACTCCACCATTCTAAACATCCTCCAGAAAAAATTTACATTTTTGTCTTATTGCTAGAGTACATGTATTTCTAATGTACATCCTTTTTTTATTTTACTAATTTAAAATACAACTTCCATGGTCAAATTGTAACTGGCTTAACAAAGGAATATAAGAGTTTTAAGATTTCACTAATCAAAGTAAATTTTTAAAAATATTTTAGGATGATGAAACTTCTATACAACTTTACAAAGAGTGCAGAACAAGCCATAAATTAGGGTACAGTGCATACAACCAACAAAAGATTAATATTCAGAAGACACGCAATGCAACAGGAGAAAAAGACAAACTCAGTAGAAAAATGACCAAATGGTGAGTAGGCTATTCACACAAGCCCAGGACATTTGAATTTGAAGAAAAGATATACAACCATAGTATTCTAAGTATTCTAAGAAATAAAAATTATAAGATGGCATTTCACATCACAAAAATGAAAATTTAAATGTCTGACAATCCCAAGTGTTGGGAGAGAATGTGGAGTAATAGAAGTTCTTGTAATTGGAATAACCGGTTTAGAGAGCAATTTGGTCACATCTGAGAAATTGAAGATGAACGTTCTCTATGGCCCAGCCATCCTTCTCCTAAGCAATGTGTCTAGAGAAATTCATATTATTTCAGGAGACATGTATAAGAACATTTAGTGGGGAATCTGTGATCTTCTGATTTCAAAACTGTCTTTTTTAAGCACCAAAGGAGGCAAAAAAAAAGTTTCATCATTCTCTACTGCACCCCTTTTAATAAAAGGATTTATTCTGTAAAATTTGGATTCAGTCAAAAGGCTGTATCTAAAGACCTAGAAGGCCATGAGTTCCCCATCTCGCATATAAATATGTAGCAAGATAGAAAACTATTCATGGGAGGGAAGAAAATAAGATTGGAAATGGTGTACAGTGGCCTTCAGCAGTATCTGTAAAGTTTTACGTCTTTAAAAAGAAAAACAATCTGAAGTATAGATTGCAAAAACATTAAGATTGGACATAATTGGTGGGTACACATATGGGTATCCAATATTCTCTCCTACTCTCATTTTATTCTCTATAATTGAATGGCTTAAAGAAGAAAACTGTAAAAAATTAAGCCAAAAGTCATGTTTGCCTACTATCCAAATGTAAATGAATATTCATTCATTTCCTTTTTAGTAAAAATAAGAGTGAATGTATTTAATGTACTTAATCTCATGGAAGTCTTTCTATAGAGAAAAAAAATCAACATAGCTTACCTACATTCCTCAGATATTAAATTAAGCCAGTAAATATTTTATTATTCTAAACAAAAGCAGGGTATTTCTTTTTGAATTTGTAATACACAAATTTTTATTTGAATATGCAAATTATAAGTCAGCTCTAGTCGAATGCTAGTTGTGTTAGTTTGTTTTTTCCTTTAGGTTGGGGGAATTTTGAAAATATAACAGTGGTCAGTGAATTTTATTTCTCATATTAAAAAATACAGTCCTAGTCACTTCTCTTTTACGTAAAAGTTGTTTTAGATTAAAACACAGTTACCTATTATCTTCTAACTCCCTACTTGATTTAAACCCTTGGGATTTTTTTTAGACATTTACATTTACATTTCTTTGATTGACTTTATTTTTCTTTCATTCCAAAGGTCTCCAATACCTGGCAGCCTGCATATCCAAATTTCCAACTTCCATACAGATCTGAGGCAGCAGACATGGGATAGCCAATGCTACTGACTCCTATGTCAGTAACAGCCAGGTTAATAATAATTGCATTTGTGGGCGTGCGAAGTTCCTTGTACTTGATGAAGATGCCCAGAACTATTATGTTGCTGAGAATACTTATCATACCTGAGAACACACACAAAAAATCATGCATTGTTTAATTTGAATATTGAAAATCAAAATTAAACATTCAAACTCTTTTGAAAATGTAGCAAATCTATTTTAGTTCATTTATTTGAAGAGCACCTGCTATTCTTAGAACTGTTTCTAACATCTTCAAGGTCAGTCTCTTCTGAGAAATAGAAATAAAATTAAAACACCAAGAATCTGCCCATTGTACGGCCAGCAAGCCAGCAGGCTACCCAAGCTAGCCCTGAAAGTTGGTTTTAAAGTCATTAATACTGACCGTTCTGTTCTTGAAAGTCATCCCCTGGCTTTCATGATGCCACCCCTGCTGGTTTGCAGGATATATGTATGGCTGATCTTACCTTCTCTTGTGGCAGCTTAACTTCCTCCTCCCCCTTGCTGAGGCCTGAGGCTCTTGTTTGTCAGTAGTTTCCTTTCTCCAACCATCATTCAACCCTAGCAGCACTTTTGTCACTATTCCCAGCTTGACACATGCTCCAGTTCCACATATTCTTTTTTCATGCAACTTGTTACCATTAAACATTTCTTATGCATTAACAGTTGTGTAGTATCGCCATGTGTAAGATCGTACGACTGCTCCACTGTTTCTTGAAACTCAATAAATCCAAACCTGAATCACTCTCTCTTTCTCTCTCTCTCTCACACACACACACCTGTAAAAGAACACGCACTGCAAGATTTGACTATCAGGAGAGGAAGTCGAACCAGCTTTCTGGCCCACTGAGAAGCCTCACAGGTGATACCAACCTAATCAAGGATCCACAAATTGTGATCTTTCTGCTTGTAGGCCCAGAAACTCAGCGTTGTCACTGCCCCAGACTTGACTGTACTCACATGACTAGACTTAATAATCCGAAGGCCACTGTTATTAATTTAGTTGAGAAATATCACTGAGTGGACTGGATGTGCATTGTAGCCTGATCAGGCCTGCTCCATGCTGCAAAGCCAGATGTGAGCTACACTAGGTCTTAACAGTTGGAGGAAGGGCTATGAATAGATTTCAGCTGAGAAGCTAGAACCATTGCTGGATTCCTAGGGACTAAAGGAAGGTTATGCAATAAGTAATAGAGTTGTGTTCCCCATCATGAAGATAATTACTTGGTGAGCAATCCTTAGCTATTATTGGAGAGTTAGGAAGGTTTCCAAACACCAGTACACAAAGGTGTCAACTAAGTAAGAACTTTTATTATTACCCAGGTACTTCAGTCAAAACTTGCGTCTTAGCATCCTGCTACGCTAACCTTCTAGATTCCTGCCTATTCTTTTCCTTTCCACACTTCTGTCAGGATAAGCTTCCTTCCTCTTCTCCTCCTCAAAACTTTGAATACTCCCCACTGCCTAAGGGATAAAAATCCAAATGTCCCAACCTGATCATTTCCTGGGTCTTTGCCTCAAATCTATTGTCACCCTCTCTAGGTGAAGTTGCATACTTGTCAAGCAAACCTCCATTCTAGGTATTTATCGAATACACCAGGCTTGTTGTAAGTCTTGACTTGTATTTCTCCCACTTAGAGCACACTTCTCCTCTCCTCTACCTATCCAAGTGCTATCCAGTCTTCAAAGCTCAGTTCAGGCCTAATTCTGCCCCAAAGTGACTGCACATGCACTTAATCTTTTCCGATGCTTTATTAATTATTTAACTGTTACGTATTCCTAGCCTTTTCTTGTAGATATTATGCTCCTCATGATCTGGTTTTTGAGTATGTGACATATATCAGATTTATTTAATGGGTCACAACATATTGCTTAGTTTGTATTATTCCTTTAAGATAGCTCACAATGATAGCAAATTTGATGGTATTTTGGCTCCATTTTTACCATCTAATATTGTAGCATGTGCAAAAGAAACACTCTAAAAAATTAATTAAGTGAAAAACATTTCTGGGCTAGCCACTAATTTGATGATTAGTTTTTTAAATTAGATAAAAATGCACTAAATTTTTGCCTACTAAGTATGCAACCAGAATAAAGTAACTATACCTTTCAGGGGTATGAGGTAATAATTTAGCCCTTTTTTCTCTCTGAAGCTGCCTACGTACTCAGCCTTCTAGCCGTAGGGGAATGGCAGTGGGATCACTGGAACAGATCCCCTTTTTTTTTAATTGCCGAGTAATATGAGGGCACATACAGTAAGTCCACATTACTTAACAGTCAAGTTTTAGTTAAGTGGCATCTCTTGGTCTAAATCTAAACAGCACTTGGTGTTGACCTCTCCTCTCCTCTTCAGTAGCCTCCAAAAAGAAAACAAAAGCGTTCTCTCTGATGGTCCCTTTCCCTCTCCCCCAGTCCCCACGTCCAGTCATGAATTCTGCCTTCGAGCTCTTGAGCCATATCCTCTTCTTTTGGTCCCCACTGCCATTCCTCCCTCCATGGGATCACCTCAGTGGCCTCCTCTGTGGTCTTTCAGCTGCCACGTTAGCACATTTCTAAGATGCAAATCAGATCAGTCCCTCCTGTTACAACCCTTCAGCAACTGCCTGACCCCTTCAGGCTTAAATGGGTCTTCACTGCCGGTTGTTCAGCCTTTACATCTTCTTCAGCCTGTCTCTCACCCTTCATTCTCTAATTCATCTGTAATGGATTTATTTCAGACCCTTAAATTCACCATGCCCTCTTACCTTCCAGCCTCAATTGGAGAAAGGGAGAAGAGTGCTCAAGTAAAAAAATTAACAAAATGTCTGTTGCATTTGAAGTTGACAAAAGTTTATAGGAGCTAAAATCTAAATGAAAGATTAAAGTTAAATTGAAAATGAAAAATATGAATAGGTCTTGGTAAAAGTTAACAAGTGAAATCAATGTTTCCACTGCACCCTTTTCCTCACAATTTTGGTTCCGATTTGGGAGTTGAAGTGAATTTTGTTAAAGGGGGAAAATGAGGGGATCTGAGGAACAATAGATGTGTGATGCTGGAACAGAACAAAAGGGTAAAGAATTAGATATGCTTCCTTCAGTTCATCTGCCAAAAACACAGACAGATAATGCTTACTCACGGTGTATCTTTTTTCTTTTCTTTTTTGAGACAGAGAAAAAAAAATACTCCTGGTGTATCTTGATAACACTGACCCTTGTAGTTACATGAGAGGGCTCTAGAACCAAAGTGCCTAGGTTCAAATCCTGGGGCGGCTGCTTAGCAGATGTGCGTGCCGAGCCAGTTTCTTAAATTCTTCATCTGTATAAACAGGGGAAAAAACTAAAAATAACTTCCTGAATTAGGAAAAAGGTTTTAGAACAGTGCTTGGTATTGTTACGGGGGTAAGAAATTTCTTAGGAAATTTCCTTTACATGCTGCTTTTGTAATAAAACCAAAAAAGACAGTTTTCCTTGGTCATCTAAAAAAACGAATGAAACAAAATGCTCATATACAAAAGTGTTTCATGTAATAGTCATGAAATTTTCCTCATTTTTTTTTTTTTTTTGCAATAAGAAACAACTAAAAGAGAAGAACTTGTCCAGTTCATATCCTAGAGGTATTTAAATGATCAACATATCACTAAAATTATAAAAATTAACTGAGGAACTCACAATTTCTAGCACAAGAAGTAACACTCTGAATTATAAAAAAAACTAAATAATTGTAAAGAATAAACTGGGTGTAAAAGGACTTGTTATACTTTTCACTGTACTTTTCAAATTTTGAAAACTTTTTCATGCACGTCAACTCCCAAAATAATGAACCCAACATAACAAAGGAGTTACTTCTTCTACGTCACCCCCTTTTGGGGGGCAAACAAGCCTTTATCTTCATCCAATATTTGTATCCATGAGTTTAAGGTGGGGAGAAAGAAAGATTTGTCTAACACCTACTTATGTGTCATTTAGGTGTCTTTAATTTTATTCCTCATAACAATCATGACAAGTAGCTTATTCTTATCCCTGTTTCACAGGCAAGAAAATGGAAGAACAAAAACATGAAGGGATTTGCTCACAGTTGCAAAAATAAAAGGTGAAATCCAAATACAGCATTCTGGAAGGAGCCAAATTTTAAAAACTCTATCGTCAGTGACAAGACACTCTGCTCTGTCTTTTTAGGATTTTAATTTTCTTTCCAGAACCTGTCAATCTTTAGCTAGATTCCACTGCCAAGGATAAAAATATGAAAATTATGTAGCAAATGATATAAAAATACATTTCTGGCATGGCACATACCCTTTCCCAATAAAAACTTGCCAATGTAATAACCAAATATATAGATGATTTTTATAAAAGGACTATTCATAGCACAGAAAACTTTTCTCAGCCTTTAGAGCTCACGTTATTTATAAAAATTCAAAATAACCTCTGACATTACCCACCATTAATAATGCTTTCATTTATGCTTTCACCTACATTCTCTTATTTGATCTTTTTAACCCAGAAATAGATTATTATCCTCATTTACCACATGAGCAAACCAACTAAGGATAAGTTGGTCTGTAATGAGCATGAAACAATACATGACCTTTCTATAGCCTTACACTGCAAGCCTCTGCATTTCATTGCCCACTCCAAAGCAAGATACCTGTTAATAAAATCAACATCCATACCTGCCATGATCAAGTAAGTTGCAACAATATTGTGTTCAGTCTGTGAAAAGACTGAGCCATCTTCATTTTTAGAGTCTGAATTGTTGCCTAAATTATTCCTTAACATTTTGGAGGGAAGAAATTCAGACAGCCTTCATAATAAGCCTTCAATAATTATGAACTGTTTTATGAGCCACTGAGATTTCTCAGGACCAATCAGTTCCACTGAGAGACCTCAAAGAACGGCCTTTTCATAGAGGCCCTCCCTCAACACATTTAATTGGGCTAAATAGTGAAGGATTTTATTATAATTCCCAGAACAAGGGGAAAGCTTATTAGGAAAACAAAAATACCAAACACCACACATTATAAACAACTGGGGCATCAGTTTTATATGTAAGGAGATTATCAAGCACACACACATCCTATTTAAATCAGTAAACAAACTCAGAAAACCAGTGGAGGGCTGAAGTTAAGGACTAGCCTTAGTTCTCTAAAACTATTCAGGTTAAAGTCCTTGTTTTCTATTGACCCTTTGGAGCTTTTCTATTTCAGTTCCCTTTGTTTTTTCCTTAACAATTTAAATATTAAGAGATGAAGAATTAATCTCCCCCAATATTTCCAAATCTCATTTCTGGAAAGGGTCCAATATTGTTAAGTGTATAACCTTTCTCATGCTTTCCTTTGCTTATACAAACCTAATACAAGAGTTTGAGGTTTCTCCATTTTCTTTTAAACAAATATACATATATAAAAAAAATGCACACATACCTTATGCAATTTGTTTTGCCCTAAAGTCATACTATAAATTCCAGGTCAAAAATTTAAGTCTTACTAATAGCTACGTATTTCGTAGCACAAATGTATCATGATCAACTCCTTCTACCTCAGTTAATTTATCATAGTTTGATAGGTAACTATCTGATGATATATATATCCACAAAGTATCTGAATTCATATTAAGTACAAAGTAATTCTAACACTCTGGATTACCATATTATAACCTGAAAAATAGGTTCTGATCTAACATGAACATGTATTGTTAGAATGATGTATTCTTGTTACTTTTTTCCATGTTCTTTATACCATGTGACATTATTAAAATCTGATTCTTCTGGGTGAATTTCTAAAAATCAGAAAAATTCACCAGAGAAATATTTAGATGCATTGAAGTCTAAGCATAGAACAGAACCACTAGAGGGCTGTATTTATCCACTTACTTTAATTTTATAATTCTTAACAATGGCACAGGAGGAAGGGACCTAAGATAATCTTTTGCCTCAGTTTTCTCACCTGTATATAAACTCAAGGAAGTGAATAAGTTGACTGACCATTCACAAATCTTACAGCTACCAGTACTAAAATTTTTATAAAGCATTACAGTGAGAAATACTGTACTAGGAAAGAGTCTCATTTGTACTCCAAGGTACCAAAATATTTTCAAATGACCTGGAAGCACAATTCCATCCCTTTAAAAAATCTATGGGATAGGTTTTAAATCTTTTCTTTTTCATTCATTATGCAAAATAAGACTTTTTAAATTTTTTAATTTGCTTTGGTTTACACTCCCTTTTCTGTAACTGAGGATACCTGGTTTTAGCATCTATTTAAAGTTTTTCAGAAATCATTATTTTTAAGAACTGCAAAATAATTTCAAAGCCAGCGTTCTGTTTAGATTAAACTTTTATCAGATTTGAGTGAGGCTGGTACATTCAAAGTACTTTTTCTTTCTTTTTTTTTTTTTGTTGGTTTTTTGAGACAGACTCTCAAGCTCTCACCCTGGATAGAGTGCTGTGGCATCACAGCTCACAGCAACCTCCAATTCCTGGGCTCAAGCGAGTCTCCTGCCTCCGCCTCCCAAGTAGCTGGGACCACAGGCGCCCGCCACAACGCC
>CAUYRH010143486.1:0-34136 GCA_963574655.1 Perodicticus potto | reverse complement strand
GAATTGATTTACAGAAAAGAATACAGAAAACACCAAAGCTCCTGGTAGTGGGAGAGATTTCAAGTAGGGAGAGAGAAGCTCTCTCCGTTCCTCTCCCGGTCTTTCCCCGTCTCCTCCTCTAGGCCTCTAGCCTCAGGGTATTTATAGATGTATGGGTTCCTTGGCCAGGAAACGAATGAATGCAGTCCCTTCTGCCGGGGGGAAGGAGGATGAGTGCATCAATGAATGGACACAGTCCATCCATGGAATTCAGGCCTAGGAAATTCACTTATTTGAAATTTTTATCTAAGCAGTTCAGTTTATCAATTTTGTCCTGAATCTTTCTATCGACAGTCACCCTTACATATCCAACTGCCTTCTTCTCTCTCTTTTTTTTTTTCCTTCTTCACCCTCATTCTGTCCAACTGCCTTCTTAAAGTTTCCTCTTGGGTATCTAATTAAGCATCTTAAGCTCAATATGACCAGAAGGTAACTCTTTCTTAGAAACAGGGCCTTTCTCTGTCACCTAGGCTGGAGTGCAGTGGCACAATTCCAGCAGACTCAAATTGATGGGCTCTAGCAGTCCTCCTGCCTCAGCCTCCAAGTATCTGGGACTACAGGCATGAGCCACCTAGGTAATTTTTCTTTCTTCTTCTTAGAAACAGTATCTCACCCTGTTGCCCAGGGTGGTGTCAAACTCTTATGCTCAAGCGATCCTCCCAACTCAGTCTGTGCCTAGCTAAATACAATTCTTACCTCCCACGCCCACCTCATACCCTCTTCTTCCTCCAGTCCCCCCCATCTCAGTAAATGGCATCACTACTAAAGTAAAAAAAAAATGTATTGCTTGATTTCTCCCTTTTTCTTACAGCCAATTCGTAAACAAGCTTCACTGGGCTTCTTTCTAAAGATACCTCAAATCTGCCACTACCACCTCCCCACGTTCCAGGGCTCCAGTGTCTCTCGTCTCATTTTTCCTACTGATCCCACTAAGTCCACTCTTGTCCCTCACCTCCTATAGCCCAGCCTACACTCAAATCCCAAATGATGATTTAAAAATGAAACTCAAATCCTGGCACTCCTCTCTCATGACCTGGCCCTGACCCCCTCTCTGGGCTCATCTTGTCCCACTGGCCTCTGCAGATCTTGAGCAGGCCAAGACCATTCACTCCCCAGTTCTACTGCCCAGGATGTTGCGTGTCCAGATATTGTCAAGGTTAATCCCTCACTTCATGCATCTCTGCTCAGCTCTCACCTTCTAAAGGTGCCCCTCACCCTCGGAGCCTCCCCAACCAGAGCAGAAGAGGGAAGAGAGGCCCCTCTGACTTGTTTGTCATTCTGTATGAAGTGTCCAGTGCAGTGCCTGGCATGGTGGACACTCAAAATACATAGTTAATGAATGAACTCATAAATTGCAAGTGGGAGAGAGACACAGGACGCTTGGATAAAGGAAAAACAAGAGATGGAAGAGGGATTTCAAAAGGTATTGATAAATGATTTCCAAAAGCAACATTTTTTAATAAAAAAAATAGAACCAATAAGTTCTGTGGGAGGGAAGAGGAAGGTGCTCTTAGAATGTTTTGAAGAAATGGCATTAGAGACAGCCCCCAAAGGGCCAGGCAGGATTTCTGTAGTCAGAAAAGGATGGGTAAGGGATTTTCATGGGTGAGAGGCTCCCAGAGCTTTTCTGCACAGCTGGAGCACAGTGTGCCAAGGGAAGACGAGCCAGGAGGGTGTCCTGGGACCTGGGCTAGGAAGGGGTGAGCTCGGCTCTGTGGTCAGTGACACCCTATGAAGGACCACAAAGAGAAAGGGAAATTAGCACTCACTAAGGTCTCCTAAGCAGCAAGCACCAAGCTAGACAATTTCACGTTTGATAGGCATCTCTTTGTATCATTTTGAGGGGAAAAAAATCTTTTTGATGTCTGTTGATATCTAGGTGGATAATTTATGTGTAAGTTTAGAAAATTCAAACAGTATAGAAAGCTCTGGGATAAGGAATAAAAGTCCCCCTTCTCCTTTCTGCCAGTTCCTCTCCCCCAAAGGCGGCCATGGTTAACCCTTTCGTTTATGAAGGAAGAGCTGATGATGCTAGAACTCGGTGAGACAGACGGGGTGGGGAGTGAGAGACGCCCCTAACTCTCCCTCTCAGGTCACTGAGGTGGCGACGCCATTATGTGAGGGTCAGGGAAGCAGCGGATTCAGCGCAGTTCATCCTTCTTGCCTGCCACCTACAGATTCTCACCCTCTAAATCATCCTGACCATGAAAAGGGCCGTTCCTCCAACCCCACCTTGCTCCAGCATGGCATGTCTCCTGAAGGGACACGGCGCTGAATCTAGAGGTGGGGCAAAGACCTTGATGGGTGTGTGCCACGCTGGAGGCTAAGCCCAAGTCTCTCGCTTTCTGAATTCCCTGTCCTAGGGCAGCAATAGGAGGACAGTAGGAAGGTGAATGACTATGTCTGATTTCACCAGGGACTTCCACCTAAAGAATATCTTATATTAAGAGTGCTATAACCCCTGCCCCCCTCCATACACCCCCGACCTGTCAGCCATAGTCTCACAATTTATATGCACAGTAGAACATATAATTTGTTAGTTAGTTAACCGCCCAAGGGACTGTAACAAACTGGTCAACTTACAGAGGTGGTCAACGTAAGGAACCAAGCTTACTGTACTGATACAAATACGTGGTGAAAATTAAGTCAACTTACAGGGTACATGTGTATGTCTGTATGTGCACACGCGTACATGAAGATTTACTGTCAGAAATTTTCTCTCATGATTATGGAGACAGAGAAGTCCCAAGACCTGCAGTCAGCAAGCCGAAGACCCAGGAAAGCCAATGTGTGGCTCCAGTCTGAGTCTGAAGGCTTAAGAACCAGGAGGGCTGATGGTCTAAGTTCTAGTTCAAAAGCTGGTGGGCTTGGGGCCCAAGAGGAGACAATGTTTCAGTTTGAGTCTGATAGCAAGAAAAGATCAACATCCCAACTCAAGTAAAAGTCATTCCCTCTTACACATGGGAGGGTCAGCCTTGGTGTTCTGTCTAGGCCTTCAACTGATTGGTTGAGGGCCACTCACGCTGAAGAGGGCAGTCTGCTTTTCATCAGTTTACAGATTCAATTGTTAATCTCATCACAAAATACCCTCACCAGCACACTCAAAGGAATGTTTGACCAGATGTCTGGGCACATCATGGACCAGTCAAGTTGACACACAAAATTAAATACACACACGTGTGTTGCATGTATGTGTGTGTGTATATATTGACGCATAAAATTAGATACAGAGGGTGCCAAAAAATGTATACAGATTTTAAGAAAGGAAAAAACTGTATTAAAATTGTAGTAGTCAATATATACTGATAACAAAAGATGAATACAAGTCATGTTTGACTCCCGCAATTACAAAAGGTGCTCAAAGTGGTCACTGTCAGTGTCCAGACACTTCTGATTATGGCAAACGCCTACTTGAGCACCGTTGACCAAAGTGTCCACTTATATCGCTGCACACGCTGCTTCAATTTTTTCCTGATGTACTGCCAGTGTAGCCAGTTTTCTATGGTACCCCACATCCTGAAGGTGCCCCATAGGGATAAGTCGAGGAGTCTTAAACTCAACCACACCTCTTTGTCTCATCTATTGTCCCGGCAAATTCTCATTGTGGTAAGCTCTGGTGTCTCAGTGCATGTAATAATCTTGGGATGAAAACTTTCCATTTTCCATTCAAAAAAATGACTTCTCATAGGAAGAATGCATCGTGTGCTTGTTCTGCTGATTTTTGTCTCACGCACACACTGTCAGGTAGACTCTGTGGTGAGCATGTGAACTATTCCCACACCACACTGGAAGCAGCAGAGCGTGTTGCTGTGCGAGGCCTCCCGGACCTTCCCTTGTGCATGTCACACACAGCACCATGTGACTCACACTCATCACGAAGGCATGCAGTTGTTAGGCATGTTCTGTTGCACACTCATGTCTCCAATGTCATCATAATTCCACCACATTCTCGATTTTCAATTACCTCTTAAAAATGGTCTTGCATTCTTCAAACAACAACCATGCTTCCACCATATTCTTTAACTGTCCCACCTGTCGCATGGTGATACTGGCATTCAATTGATAAACACCATCTTTTGAGATGGTATTAAACATTGCCATGGTAACTCAATTCAACCTTGAAAAGTAATACATAGATAACATCTCTTAAAATGTGTGTATGTTATTTGGGCACCCGTGTAACGTGTAATCATTTTATGTATCTATTCAAGGTCACCCATATACACACATATATTCACTAATATACATTCACATATATGTCTTTTTTTTTCCACATGGGGTCTGTCCCATAGAGAGGAAGAAGAAATCAAACAATTGATTTCTTATCAAATCACCCTGAAAATTCAGTTCTACCTTATGAAAACACTCCTTTATGAACATTGATAGAAAAGTTGGTATTCAGACTGATTTCAAAGTTATATCTTAAACTTTGTTTTATTAGGGCATTCGTTCTCATTAGGGGTCTTAGCACTTTGAATGATATTAGCTCAGTTAGATGTTCTTAAGTTCCTGATAGCTGTGAGCGATCCTCAGGGGAACTGAAGCCTGCAGGGAGGAGAGTAAGAGAACCTCTCTGTGTAGCATTAGTGATTCCTCCACCTTGCTGTTGAGTCCTTCTGCCTAGGTGGATGGCTCGGGGTGTGGGCAGCATCATTCATTCAACAGTATTTCTTGAGCACAAAAATGAACAAAAGAATTCTCCACCCTTATTCTAAGTGTGAGGGGTGGGAGTGGGAAGATAAGCCATGAGCACATGAGCAAATAGGTAGGAGGTTTGACAATTAAGTTCTGAACTCACCCTAGAAAAAAGTGCTACATATCTGATTGCTCAATGTCACTATACTCACCTTCGAAGTACTTCTCAGTACTTTGGAAGGTGTGCACCAAGGCCAGCATCTAGTCTACCTTTCAAAGCAATTTCAGAATTCTTTTTCTAAAATGGCCATCAGAGCTGTACTGAATGTCATCAAAATGTCTTCTTTTCAATATTTTCTTTGTCTTTGGGCAAAGAAAAAAGTCATCAGGGGCCAGATCAGGTAAGTAGAGAGGGTTTTCTAATACAGTGTTTTGTTTACTGGCTAAAAACTCACTCACAGACAGTGCTGTGTGTGCTGGTGCATTGTCATGATGCAAGAACCATGAGTTGTTGGCTAAGATTTTCAGTTAAGATTTTCTTAAGTGTTTCTCTATTGTTTACTTGGTCTGCTATGCTTCTCACAGTTGGCCAACAATTTTGATGCATAATTCAACAAATTTGTTATAGTGTTTTTGTCAGTTCTACTCATTACTGGCCACTATGATGTCTTTTTATCAGTTATGCTTTCTCTCTCCTTAGAAAAACATGTAATACAATTGTATGCTGACATTTTCTTCATGGCATTATCCCCATAAACTTGGACTAACATGTCCCTGATTTCACTTTCCATTCTTGCCAGGTTTAACAAGAAATTTAATGTGTGTTACTCTAATTCAAGCTGTGATGTTCTTGTAATGTCACCCCAAAACACACAACAACAATAATGAACATCAATCAGCAAGATACCACTACATGTTGAAATGAACTCATCTGTGAGATGCTGATATACCAAGGTTATGAACCTTACTGAGCTGTTTGTACAGTGCTGATGAGTTGTTTGTAAAGTGCTGCCAATGTAAGTGTATGTTGGCAGGTTCTTAATTGTTAGGCCTTGTATGTAAAATTTTAAGTGATTATAGACATTTTAGAGAAAAGTGAAGGATTGCATGGAAAACAGAACTATAGCAGAGTGAGAGGAACCTATTTTGACAAGGAAATCAAGCAGCTCTCTTTCTCACAAAGAGAGCAGTAAAGGAAATGGGCCGGAAAGCTACAGACTCATCCAGGGTAAGAGTTTACCAGGATGAAGAAAAGCAAGTTCAAAGGCCCTAGGTTAGGAGAATGCTGAGTATATTCAAAGAGCATCAGGGCAATACCTGCAGCTGGAATGAAGAAAGCGACAGGGAGAGTGGACAAAGTGACATCAGAAAGGTGGTGGAGAGTCAGAAGCATAAAACTTTTAAGCCATGTTTAGAAACTAGATTCTAACTAGATTCTACTCTGAGTAAGCTGGGAAGGCAGTGGAGAGTTTGAGCACAGCCTAGTCATGATGCAACTTGTGTTTTAAAAGGATTACTATGTTCAAGGAAGACTCTGGGCAGCAAGGGGAAAATAAAGAAGACAAGACAGGAAGCTGTTGTAATGGCCAAGGTAGGAGGTGATGGAGGCTTGGAACATGGGGGTAGGTTTGGAAAGGGTGAGAAGTCAGTGGAGTTCTAGCATACCAGCTGTCTGTAAAAAATTAAAAAAATAAAAATAAAAGCTCTGATTTGCAGCATTTGCCAATTCCTGTGGTGTAAATAGTTCCACCATAGTTGACTTCAAGTACTTAATGTTTAACAACCAGCTTGCAATTGTTACTGCATTTTCACAAATATTTAACAATCAGCTTTCGGCACAGCACTGTGGGAAATGGTTGGGTGAGAACATATTTTGATGGTAGAGATAACAAGGTTGCTGATGGATTTAGTGTGGGTTGAGAGAGAAAGGAAAGGATCTAAGTTGACTTCAGGATTTGGGGTCTGAGTTAATGGAAAGATAGAATTCTCCTTATGGAGATGGAGAGGAATACAGGATGATTAGGTTTGAGTAGGAATGTCAGGAGTTCTGTTTTGGACATCAGAGTAGAGTTGTCTAGAAGGCAGAGTTTAGGGGAGAAGTCTGGGCAGCATATGACAGGAAGTATGTTCTCCTTTTCCGAAAGGGCTCTCCATACCTGATAACTGCGCAGTGGATTCCTTTCCACAATGTATGCTTGTACAGGGGAATGACTGGGAGTTTCAGTTTGGGGCTTCCAGGTAGGACTGTGGTTTCCATCCACGGGTCACCCGAGGGAAGACAGCAAACACCTCAGTTCAGGGAGTGCCCAGCCAGGGCTAGACACTATTAAATAAGACTCAGGCCCTGCCCTCAAGAGGGTAGTGTACATTTGAGGAGATGAAAGAGAACAACACCAGATATTCTGTCTATAGGTCTAGGTTTTGCTGAACCTATTCCCAATTCTTTGCACCGTTAGAGAACAAGGAGAGAGGGAAGCTGATGCAATTGTCTGAACTCAAACTAGGCCTGAGAGAAGGGGAAGCATTCGCCCAGGGAAGTGAGGAGCAGAGGGAATGTCACATAGTGGGGGATATAGAAGCAAAAAAGGCTAGGGCCACTGGGGAATGTGTGCTCTAGGGATAATAATAATCACAGTAACATCTACTGGGCCTTCAAAAGGTCCCAGGCAGTGACTGTCCAAGCACTTTGCAAATTTTAAGCTATTTTTATAATAATAATCCTAAAAGGTAGATACTGTTGATACACTTTACAGATAAGAAAATTAAGGCACTATGGTGCCATGACGAATAAGCAATGGAGAAAGAATTCTAGCCCAGGCAACTTGAGTCCACAGACCTCACTCTTAGCTAGCAGGAAAACGGAAAATGGATGTGGGCCTGGCTGGAGCCCCAAGTTTCATTGTGCTCAACCAGATAAGGGGTGAGGGTGCTGGGAGCAGGGGAGGCTTTCCACAGCCTCCAGGGAGCTCTCTCAAGGAATTTTGTCTTTCCAGCTCTTCCAAGATGAATGAGGACACACATGTGCCATCCTCACCCCGTGAGAGGGCTGCTCGTGCCAGTGATATTGGATCCCTTCTATGACTTGGAGGCTCTGAATCATCACTTTTAGAAACCACCCATTTTTTAAAAGAAGAAATGAATTTGCTCAGTTTTATTCCTCGATTTGGATAACATACAGAAGCCACTTAGAAGTTAATATTAACATTGTACATCAATGTCGGCCCGCTCTAAGTGGCGCATGTCACATTTCAGCCGTCTGCAAACTCTAAATGTCGGATGAGCGTGATTCTTCCCGACAGCAGAAGCTGGAAAATTCAAAGAAAAGATCTTTCCTCTTCAGCTCAAAATTTCTGTGAGAGGGTGAGTCCTTAGGCGCTCTATCTGTGGGGATACTAAAGAACTACCCCCACCCCCGTCACTATATGCAGCCACAAACTTGAGTCCCACAGCTTGGCAAAAACCTGTTATGTGTCTCAGTTAATCCCCTGGGTGTGAAGCTTAGCACCCATGCTCAGTGGTTAGGGTACTGGCCACATACACCAAGGCTGACGGGCTCAAATCCAGCCCAGGCCTACTAAACAATGACAACAACTGCAACAAAAAAATAGCTGGGTGTTGTGGCAGGCACCTGCAGTCCCAGCTACTTGGGAGGCTGAGGCAAGAGAATTGCCTAAGCCCAAGAGTTTGAGGTTGCTGTGAGCTTTAACGCCACAGCACTGTACAGAGGGCGACATAGTAAGACTCCGTTCCAAAAAAAACCCTAGGTGTGCCGATGCTCCCCAAAAGTCTCCCCTTAAAATATAAAGGAGTCATCTGAAGTATGTTAAGGCCAACTCACACCTCAGGCCAAGTTGCCATATCCCCTGGTCGTGCCATAAACATTCTTCTTCCTTATTCCTTTCCTTTCCTGCCCTCTCACTGTCTGTTTCCCCGGGGCCTGGCATCTCAGGCCTCCGTCTCCTATCTGTCTGCTTCTGTCTTTGTAGACTCCTTTTCCACTCTACCCTCATTTTGCTCTCTGACTCTGGCACTGGACCCATTCCTGAACTCTTCTATTATAAATTTTTTCTTGAGTTGTAATTTAAAGTACACAAAGCTCAGTGGATGGCTGATGCACTTTGATACTTGTACACACCCATGTCACCACCACCCATCATGACGTAGACCATTTTCAGCTCACCAGGAGGCTTCCTTGGGCACCTCACGTCAATGAGTGGGCAACCTCTTTTTGATTTCTACCTCTTGCCAAATTTCATCTAAATGGAATCATGCAAGAGATACCAGCTCCCCAGCCAAGGCACTGTTACAGGAGAGGACTCTCAGGAGGAAGGCCAGGTAGGGTTCTGACTCACCTGCCTGACCCCTCCCTGGAGGCCCTCAGCGCAGAAGGATTTTGTGCCTAGGGCTGTCCTGGCCCACACTGGCCTCCCTCCTGCAGTGTCCCTGGAAGGATGAGCTGTACTCCTGTGTCTCCACATGCCATCCCTGGTCCTCTGTGTGTGGGGGCCTGCTCCCAGGGAGCTATATTACCTCCTTGGCAAAGCTCTCACAGATCCCTTCTCGGCCCAGAGGGCCTCAGCTTCCTTTCCATGTGACCACAGAGAGGCTAGGTATGAAAAACAATCCAAACAATCTTCCTGTCTGTTTTTTAAAAAGAGTAAATCAAGACTTATTGAATGGCTCAGCTGGGACTAGGAATCAGGCCTATTGATGATCCTGTGCTCTTCCTATCTCCATGGCTTTGTCACCTAGCTTTCTAGAGCAGTTCTGCTGAGGTCTCTTTGCCCCCACCCCCGAGCCCTTTCCACTGGAATCCAGAGTGCATTTCCCACTGGGGCCAGTAAAGCTGTTGTAGGTCCCACCCTGAGTTCAGGCACACCCCTTCCTGGCACGGAAACCTGAAATTCCTGGCATTCAGATCATGCTCTTCACCTCATAGTGAGAGCAGGCTCAGATACAAACATCTCTGGGATGAAAAACTATCCCAGATGATCGTCTTTCATTCATTTTTTTCCCCTACAAAACTTATAAGCCTTACTAATTGTTGACACTGAATCTCTACTTGGCAGCGTAGGTTTAAGCAGGTGGGGAAGGAAAAGCCAGATGGCCCTGGAGAATGGGAGTGTAGCGGCGACGTTGTGAAAAGCGAAAGACAGACAGCAGCCTCCACTGAGAGCTCTCCACGCCCCATCGTGCGGCCCGGTGGGCCCTCTCCTCTGCCTCCCGCAGACCAGATGGGTAGCGCCATTGTCCTAGTGAAGGATTGGCCCAGTGAGGCAAGTGGGCACCAGGCGCCGGGCGGGGTGGGGGAGGCATCTGGGCCCTGCACAGAGCTGCCCTCCCACTCAGTGCCCCTGCTCCCTCCTGTCCCCTGGACTGGCTTGGTCCAGTGGAGGAAATAATCTTGGTCACCAAAGAGCATCCCTTCAAAGGTGTGAGAACTCTTACACCAGAGTGTGGAACTTCAGGCTATGTAGAATAAGTGTGTTACACACGGGTGTACACAGTATAGATCAGAGTGCTCGGGTGAATTAGTTCGCGTGTGTCTAAGCACACGCCAGAGTTGCTGGATAGGAAAGGCGCAGAGGGGAGATTTCACCCTGCCCTCACTAGTGTTCTGGTCCAGGGCTGGACTGGCAGGTGCACTGCTAACCCAGCCATCCCCCCTCTCAGACCGAGTGTCCCCTGTGGCAGTGTGGGGTGAGAACAGGTGTGACCCAGCTCCTCTGGTCTCCATTGGTCTGCCGACCCCATCCCACCCCACCTTCACCACTGGATTTCACCCAGTGGAATCCTTGGCAGGGTCCCATTTACTCTGCCATGCCTCCTCAGAGGCCTCGCCCAGACATCTGCTGGGTCACCGCCTGTCCCCACTGCTCCCGAGATGAACTCAGTAGGAGGATAAGGTGAAATATTCCAAGTACCTTTTGTTACCCCAGATCCTTTGGCAAAAAAAAAGAAAAGAAAAGAAAGAAACACACACACACACACACACACACACACACACACACACACACACGGTAGAACTGTGACTAAAATCTCCATTTCTCTGTCCAGGGAGGGATCTTTCCCAGGATGGGCCTTGGAGGCCCTGGTGAACTGTCAGCAGTGGGTGGGTGGCACTTTGAATTTAGGGCTGTGGGAGCCCTTCGGGTGTCAGGACACTGCCTCCCGCTGGGCAGAAAGAGTTCAGTCCCTCCAGGCCACGTCCCAGGCTCCATACGCTGCTTTCTCATTGGCTCCCTCTGGCCTCTCTGAGTGGGGCTTTAGGCAGATCCTACGGGCTTGTGTGGAGGTCTCTGTAGCTGGAGAGGGCTCGGGGAGGGGAGTTTAAGGGACAACCACAGCAACCAAGAGAGACATGAGGTAGCTGCTGAGGGCGAGGCAGTTTGGGGAGTGAGCAGAGAGAGGGCAAAGGGGGCGTTTGGGGAGCATTGGACGTGCAATGTTATCTCCTCTGTCTCCCCATCTACCCTTCGGGAAAGAAAAAAGGATGCCGCTCATCAATGTTTTGGATTTGTGTATGTGGGGCGTGCGTGTGTAACTCCATGCCTGCTGAATTCAGCCTCGCGTGGGGGTTACCCAAGGACACGCAGGGTGGCCTAAGCAGGCCCAGGCACAGGAGAGTCATCGTGTACCTGCCCTAGTCCTGCCCCAGACTCAGCCTTTGCTCTCGTCCTGTCCAGGTTGCCGAGAAGCCACCTGCCCGGGATGTCCTCACTTGGGACGTCATCCAATACACTTCTGCAGAGATTCCAAGGTGAGAGGAGGCCCGGACAATGGTCGGGGCACTTGCCTGTTCAGACTTACAGGGAACAAGCAGTTGTGCCACAGACACGAGAAAGGGGAGGGGGGCTAAGGAGCTCCTGCCCCGGGCTCGCTGATCGCTCATCAACTGTGATGAGGGAAGGAAGGAAAGAGGGTTTTTCATAATAAGCAGCAGAATCAGTCGGAGCTCGGGTGTAATCCTCATTGCCTCCCTCTGCAGAGGTCAGGGGGTGTGGGGAGAGAGAAAGGAGAATGTCCTGGCGTTGGGGCCCTGACTCCCCGGCCCTCTCAGAGCTGCCGACCTGAGCCTCACCCCTCCTGCTGATGTCCCTCTGAGCCACACTCCTACCCTGCTGGGCTCTGAGAGCCAGGAGCAGGAGCCAGACCCAAAGCCAGGCCGAGGGGTGGCGGCCTGGAGGGGAGCCAGGTTCTGCTCGTCTCCTCTCTGCCTTGGCCGGAGGCCAGAGATGAGGCTGGAGGAGATGCGGGACTTGCAAAAAAGCCCTGGAGCCCAGAGATGCAAGCAATTACCGAAAAAGGAAAACACGGTCTCAATTATCCCCCCGAATTAGGGGGTTTCTTTGTACTTTTCTATCTATTCTTAGCTTCATATTTTTTAAAATTTTGGACAAAATGCAGAAGTGAGCAGAAGTCTTGCAGAAACCGGAGGCCCGTCAGCCCAAGTGCAGAGCTACCTTCCCAGGGTCATGCCCTTTTAAGCGTGACCTGCATGCAAAGACTAGTGGAAATGGAGTATAAAAAACCGGGCCATTTCAGGCCAAGGTGGAATGTTTTATCTCCAGAGTTTCCCGTGGGGTTGGCCAGGTCTGTCATTGGTACTGCACGGAGGACTAAGTTGCCCCCTGCCCACAGCTGCTTCCCCTACTCCCTTCCCCTGCTGTCGGTCCAGGGTCCCCTTCCATACACATCCTGAGAGCTAAACTCCTGCTGAGTTTGCTTCCCAGAGAGCCTAACTGGCCACCAAAGATTCTCAGGATTTGTAATAAGCGCAAGGAAGGAAATAAACAAGGCTGTGTGGTAGAGAGGGTCTGCAGAGGGAACAGTGTAGCGGTGGCTGTCTACTCCAGGGAGGACAAGTTGCGCCACATGGATCAACCCCTGAGAAGGAATTGGTCTTGTGAAGAACTAGAGCCAAAGTTTTCCAGACAGTTAAAACAGTTCAGGATGTTAAAGGGCCTGGCACACTCCTGGTGTCCGTCTCTGAGAATGCTGAGGGAGGTGGGTCATAGAACGCTCCCGAGAGAGGCTCTCTGAGTTGAGGTTTAGAGATGCATTGGTCATTTCTGGGCATAAAAGCAGGGGTGAGAGAGGACTGCCTAGTCCCAGAAAACACAGACTAAGTTCAGAGGTGAGAAAGGAAGCCACTGTGCCTCAAAGGTGAGATTCATCTTCAGGAATAGATTGAATCCAGAATTTCTGGCTGCCAACTCATGTGTGTGTGTGCACACGTGCATGTGTGTGTCAAATGTTTTGAGAAGAAAAATAGAGAGCAGTGTTGAGAGGGCATTGAGTAGGTCACTTGGAGGATCCAGCAGGAGCCAGTGGCAGCTAGACAAGGACAATGGCACAGCACTTGAAAAAGGAAACCAATTGGAAAAATATTTGGGGGAACTCAGACAGAAGGTGGTTGATTGGGACTGAGGAGAGAAGTAGGTTTTTCTGGTTTGATTGCCTGGTGGCATCAAGGTGGGGAACCCAGAAAGGGAGGCAGATTTCTGGGGGGGGGGGAGGAGATGAGTTTTATCCCACACCCATGTGGTGTCGGGAAATTCTGCACAGAAGGAAGGCTACAGATAATGATCTGGTGCTTCTTAGTTCATCAGTGATGCTTGAGGTCCTGAAGAGGACAGGGAGAAAGCACTGTGGATAGATGGGCATGCCTGACACTGGGCGAGGGCGAAGGATTGATCTGGGGAGGACCAGGAGAAGGAAACAGGTCAAGTTACTCTCAGGACCACTGGAGAATTTTCAGCCAGTCTTCACTCTCTGTGGTGATTCTCTACTGTAGACAGAAGTCCTTTCATTGAGAAGCATAACTGAGACACAACTTGGACTTGACATGAGGAGAAAGAAGCAAGATCAGTCTCACTTTACTATGCCCCCAGAAGCATTCTGGAGACAATGCTACCCAGAAGAATAGCATCTCCCTGCCCTCATTGCCTCAAGGCGGGGGGCAGAGGGTGTTACACATTTTCATGTTGAATGTCTCTACTGTCTTAGAGAAGATAATCTCCAGGGCCCTCACTTTCTCCACCTGGCTGGCACTGATTTTCCAGTTCTGTTCCTCAGAGCTTGTGTAGCTAGGGAATAGAAATTCCCCCCTCCCGTGACCCCTGGAGAGGGAAAGCCTTTAAAGTCACAGAGGCAGGAGAGGCCTGGATCGGGCTTCTCTGCCATTCCTCGCTCTCGTTTGAGAAGCTGCTCAACAGCAGGAGGAGGACTTTGGAATGGACAGGAAGGGCAGGTAGGATCCTCTCTGGAACCTTATTCTTTGAAGCTTTTGGAGGCAGAGAAGGGTCTAGTTTCCTCCCTAGTAGATTCTGTGTTCCCTAAGTGTAGGGCCTGTGTCTGAGACACCTGTATGTCCTTAGCTGCTGGCAGGGCCTTCCCAGTGCAGTGTTTAATGCTACTGTTGAACAAACAGTGCAGCACAGCATCCTGAGTTATGATGCAGTTCATGGCAGATCTGTCTGGAAGCAGGTGTGTAGACTGAAGGACCTTGAAGAACACTCTCCACCCCTTGTTTTCAGGCTGAGAAATCCCATTGTGCTAGAGGTGTGTGCTTCAGAGAGGTAGGGGTCTGCTTTGCAGGCTCGGGCCAAGGTAAGGCTTCCAAGGGCCTTCCCAAGATAGGCACTCCCTATCATTGGTGGAGGGTGCTATCTCCATCTCAACCAGAGGACACCTTCTTGGAAGGGCAACTGTTTTTTCTTAAGATTAAATGGCAGGGGAGCAATGGCCTTCAGGGGTGTCCAACCTTTTGGCTTCTCTGGGCTACACTGGAAGAAGAAGAGTTGTCTTGGGCCATACATTAAATACACAAACACTAAGGAAAGCTGATGAGCCAAAACAAAAAAAGCCCATGCATAATTTTCATAATATCCCTACCACAGATAAGCAAAAACGTCCTCACATAATCTGCATATGGCCCATGGGTCCATGGGCCATGGGTTGGACACCTCTTGGGTCCTAGATCCAACTGGGATGAATTGGATCTACTTGAGGAAGCTTGTCCTTTTTTACCAGGTCCACATTCTAGTTTTTTCCTTCTACTCATTCAACCATTTTACTGAGCACCTTCCACATGTCCAGCATTGTTCAGTGTACCAGGAAAACAATGATGAACAAGATAAAAAGGATTCAGCTCATGGAGTTTTCAGTAAGGTCTTAAAAGTCATTTAGATACAAAACTAAAAACTCACTTGACACTGGATGAAATAATAAAAGGGAATTTGTTGGAATGATGCACATAACTTAGGCCAACTGAGGACAAGAAGTACAACCAAGCTCCAGGAAAGACTGCCACTGGGACCTACGGAACCAGTCCCATGGCCGTCCTTGGGCCCCTTTGGGGTGAACGCTGTCTTTCCTCTTCTCTCTGCAGGCCTCTGCCTCTTTCTTGCTGCAGAACTGCACACTGCTTCAGCATAGTCACGGCAGGGGGAAGCTGCCCCAGGCCCGGCTTTGCAGGATCCCCCAGCTCTGGACCCCAGTACCAAACTTTTGAGCCTATGTCCTAATATTTGGTCACTTGAGTTAAAACGTTTACCCCTAGGCCAATCAGCTGTGGCCTAGGTGGGCAAGGACAGATGGTTCAAAAGTGCAGGTGTAGTAGCTAGGGGTAGAGAAGGGAGATAGGGAAGAAATGATTGATTTTCTTAGTCCATCTCTCCACTTGATCTCTAACGCAACCCATGAAAATGGTGGATCTCCTTTGCTAAGACCTGTCTCCTGTCCTCATCCCCAGAAGAATGAAAGCCTGGGAACACTTAAACCAGGCAATGACACTCAGAAGAAAGCCTATCAAGGTGGGATGAGGCTTCTTCCTCTTGCCTTCAGCCTGGGAAATTGTTGCATAATTAAGAGGAAAAATGATGAACACAGAGACAGGGAAGTCCCCATACTTTATCCTTATTGCCATTGAATTAACAGCATAACACATCGTGTTTTATTATAACTTCATAATAATTACAGTTATTACTGAATTCATGTATATAGAAAAGGCAAAAATCCTATCACTATATTAATTCGTGAGTCCCTTCAATGGGATTTATTGAGCAATAAGTGAATTCCAACCACTTGGCATGAAACAGAAGCCTTTCTCCAGCACAGGACTCTATTAACCATCATAAAACACAAATGGCTCTCATCACATGGACAAAATCTCTTCTTCTTTCTCTTCTCCTCTTCCAGGCAGTCTGTCTTGATATAAATGGTTTGCACATTAATTGCAAGATGTATCAAAGGTCATGGACACCAGCCACATGTTGAGATAAATCTTTCTCATTTACACAGGCCTTCCTAATTTTCTAAACGTGATTATAAACGTGACTTTTCAGTTTGAAAGGTCAAACAGAAAACTCTTTTAAATGGGGATATATGGGCAGTAAAGCCATCAGGAGACTGGTGTGTGTACATGTGTGTGTGTTTGTGTGTGTGTTTGGGGGACAGCAGCAAATCAATGTGCCACAAATGCCCTTTTAAAGACAGTACTAAGCAAGCCCATGGTAATGATCACATGCGGTCAAGGGCAGCCTGCCTGTGGGTGTCTGCTGTTAAGAACTCTAGAAATGAGTGGCAAAGCAGGGAGAAAGAGGACTTGGGATAAGTGAGATCACCATCAGCTGTCCTAAGAACTGTTTCATGCAGGCAGCAAAGACTTCTCTGTGCTCAGCAAGTGGAGGTGGAAGGGAGGCAGATATTTAGAGGGAAGATACCAGTGACAGATTTGGTTTGTCCCAAGGGACGACTTTCAGATGGAGAGACCAGTCCGGCTGACAACAGGGCATCCTCAGTGGTGTTGGGCTTCTTGAAGTCTGGGAGGCTGATTCATTGGTTTATTCAACCAGTCCTTACCTACTGGCTGTGTGTGGACAGTGTGGACACCACTTGGAGAGCTACAGCAAGTGGAGTGTTGGACAATAAACAAGCAACAACCACAAACACAGTTGCATGCTGTGAAATGGACTATACAAGGGAAAAAGAGAGTATGGGAAGGAAGGGAGAAGGCTGACAGGAAGGAGAAAGGAGAAGGAAGGGCTTTTATACCAAGTGCCCATTGATGCCAGATGGGTTCGGACATCTCATTCTGTCCCCAGGACCTCAAGGTAGGTGTTACTTCCCTCTGTTTTCCTGGATGAAGAAACCAAAATTCAGTGAGGTTAAGGGAGTCATCCAAAGTCATTAGGTCAGTACACATTTTTGATTGCCATCTTCATAAGTGACCCCACTGGGAATGGAGCCCGGTCTGGCAGGTGGAAGCAGGTCAAGATACTGCAGGAGGACGTTGGAGAACAGTCCTCTGCTGGGGGATTCGGGCCACATGGCCAAAGGTTGTGTCTGGCCCAGAGTCCTACTTGTTGTTCTGTGTGTTGCCTGGATTGGTGCCACAGCTCACAGATGCAGGATCCCAATAGGGACAGAATTTTAAGGTAAAGAAACTCGATCACTTTTCCAAAGCTTGGATTCCCTCTGCCATGCCTTTGTGGAGCAGCCGTGTGGCTCGTGTATAGGCCTTTTCAGAGACGGGGTTCACTGTCTCCATGGGAGCTCACCCTGCCTGGCAGCTCTCACAGAGTAATGTCTTTTCCCACATCAGATCCGACTGCCTCACCTTGGAACACACCCACCTGGAAGGGCACACTTCCACCTGAGCCCCCTTTCCATAGGGCTTCAAATCCCCAAAACTTCTGAAGCAAAAGATGTTGTGTTGACATTTAATTTTAATGTGTTAACTTGACTGGGCCATAGGGTACCCAGATATTTGGTTAAACATTATTCTAGGTGTGTCTGTGAGGGTTTTTCTGGATAAGATTAACAATCGCATGGGTAGACTGAGTAAAGAAGATTGCCCCCCTCAATGTGGATGGGGGCCTCATCCAGTACATTGGAGGCCTGAATAGAATAAAAAGGAGAAGTATGGGAGAATTTGCTTTCTCTGCCTGCTCCTTTAGAGCTGGGACATTAGTTTTCTCTGGTGCTTAAACTGGAACTTACATCACCACCTGTCCTGGCTTTCCAGCAGGCAAACAGCAGATCATGAGATGTCTCTGCCTCCATAACCACGTGAGGTGATTCCTGATAATAAATCTCTTTGTGTATATATACATACATACATACATACATACATACATATATATATATATATATGTATATATATATATATTCTATTGGTTCCATTTCTCTGGAGAACCCTGACTAACACAGTTGTGGCAGTGGTAGGATAAAGATGTTTGGAAATGAGAGAGAGAAAATAATTACTACGTGTCTATCCGTGTGCCAAGCAGTTTACTAAACACATCACAGAAGTTACTTTATTTACAGAGAGCCCAAGCAAAGTCCTCCACATGCTGGTATTGTTTGTTTCTTATTTTGGATGCTGGATGCAGCAATGTGTTTCTTTTGTGGAAATTCATTCAACTCAGTACTTAGGACATGAGTTCTCTCTCTCCCTCCCTCTCTCTCTCTCTCTCTCTCTATATATATATATATGTATGTATGTATGTATGTATATATATACACATATGTATACATATATGTATATATATTATTTCAACAAAATTTTTTTTGGAAAAAGTCACATAATCCTCACAACCATTCACAATGCAGGCAGTGCTAGCCTCATTTCCAGATTAGGACATAGAGCCATGGAAAGGTTAAGGGACTTGTCCAATGCCACACAGTGAGGAATGGCAGTGCTGGGCTGGCACAGACTTCTCTGGCTTCAAAGCTGGCATTTCTGCTTGACCCTCCCCCTCTGCTCCCCTAGACTGGGCACAGACAGGGTGGTCCCTCAGGCACTCTCAACTCCCCCATGCACACACTTGCACACACGCACACAAAGCCAATCCTAAACCCAAGAGCCAAGGTAGAGGGAAGGACAGGGCAGTGTGGGTGGTTACATGCTCGATAAGCTTCCAATCTGATTAGGAGACAGACTGGCACAGTAACACAAGAGCGTGCATGCAGGGGATGGGGCCAGCACCAAGCACTAGCCGGGGATGAAATCCATCAGCCTCTGGGTTTAGGTGCTGAAGAAGACCTGCCTTGAAAGCCTTCTGTTGGAGCGAGGCCAGATCTGGGGCTGGGTCTCTTTTAACTCCTTTCTGCTCAGGGCTGCTGCTGGGGTGGCCGATGGTCTCTGTGTCCCTGATGGCATCGCAGAGTGGTGTGACTGGATTAATTAGGCTTTATTAATAGGCTAGCACTTCATGAATTGTAATTAAGCAGACGTGCATGCTGTGGCAGTGGCGGCTGAGGGTGGGAAGCAGTGGTTTGGGGAGGCTCTGAAGCACCATTAACTGGGAATACATTGGCTCAGGATTGAGTGAGAACCAGTCCACGTGCCTTTGTTAAACAGTCTGCCCCACTGTTCTGGTGTCTGAGATCCTGATTTATTCAATAAACATGGCTTGAGCCTATTATTAATATATCTGTACTTTCTGAGTGAGACACAATCGGGATGAGGGTGTGGGGGGTAGAAGAGGCCGAGTGTCCTGACGTCTAGGAAGCAAGGAGATGATAAGGGTATGGTAGGGGGAAGCGCAGAAGCCTCGGGGAGCCACCACATGTCAGGGCTGTTTCTTCTTCTTCTTCTTTTTTTTTTTTTTTTGAGACAGTCTCACTATGTCGCCCTCAGTAGAGTGTCGTGATGTCACAGCTCAACTCTTGGGCTTAGCGATTCTCTTGCCTCAGCCTCCCATGTAGCTGAGACTACAGGCATCCACCACACGCCTGGCTATTTTTTTTTTTATTAAATCATAGCTGTGTACATTAATGCACTCATGGGGTGCACTGTGGTGGTTTCATGTACAATCTGAAATAGTTTCATCAAACTGGTTAACATAGCCTTCATGGCATTTTCTTAGTTATTGAGTTAAGACATTTATACTCTACATTTAGTAAGTTTCACCTATACCCTTCTAAGATGCACCGTAGGTGTGATCCTACCGATTACCCTCCCTCCACCCATCCTACCCCCTCCCCTCCCCTCCCTTGTCCCTTTCCCCATATTCTTGTACTGTAATTGGATTATAGCCTTCATATGAAAGCCATAGATTAGTTTCATAGTAGGGCTGAGTACATTGGATACTTTTTCTTCCATTCGTGAGATACTTTGCTAAGAAGAATATGTTCCAGCTCCATCCATGTAAACATGAAAGAGGTAAAGTCTCCATCTTTCTTTAAGGCTGCTAATATTCCATGGTGTACATATGCCACAATTTATTTGTCCATTCGTGAGTGGATGGGCAATTGGGCTTCTTCCATGACTTAGCGATTATGAATTGTGCTGCAATAACCATTCTGATACAAATATCTTTGTTATATTGTGATTTTTGGTCTTCTGGATATATACTAGTAGAGGAATTATAGGATCAAATGGCAGATCTATTTTTAGATCTCTAAGTGTTGTCCAAACATCTTTACAAAAAGAACGTATTAGTTTGCATTCCCACCAGCAATGTAGAAGTGTTCCCTTTTCTCCACAGCCACGCCAACATCTCTGGTTTTGGGATTTTGTGATATGGGCTAATCTTGTGGGGGTTAGATGATACTGCAAAGTAGTTTTGATTTGCATTTCTGATGATTAAGGATGATGAGCATTTTTTCATGTGTCTGTAGGCCGTGCGCCTGTCTTCTTCAGAGAAGTTTGTCTTCAGGTCCCTGGCTATTTTTTTATTGCAGTTGTCATGGTTGACTTTTAGCTGGCCTGGGCTGGGTTCAAACCCACCAGCCTCGGTGTATATGGCTGGTGCCATAATCACTGTGCTATGGGCACCGAGTCTGGGCTGCTTCTTGAAGCACTGAGTCTCATCCTGTCCCCAGCTCTCTCACACACTCTGTCTCTTTCTCTGCTTGGCCATTGAATGCCTTGAGCCCAGGTCAGCCTGACCTTCAGGGACTGAAAAAGCTGAACAAAACAAGAGGTCTTTTTGTGTCAAGGGGCTATAAGGGCTGCACTGGCAGACCGCCAAGAAGGCAAGAACAGACACGGCCGGAGCTGGGCCAAAACCCCACATGGGGTACAGCCTGGGGGATGAAGGAGACAGGTTGTTCAGCAGAGAGAGAGGCCTGGAACCAAATGTTTAGACAGGGGAAGGCATATTTAGCTTATGGAAAAACAGAGTGCAGAATGATAAAGTGGATGATGGAAAAAGAGATCTGAACAGTGAAACCCTCCCCAGTTGCTTGCAGCCCTGACAACATGACAGATGCGGAGGATAAATTTTCATCTGGCCTTTTCTAAACCCATCCTGATTTTCCATTCAGCTTCAGAGAAATATCCCAGAATCACTTTTTGCCTTTTGGAATTTTAGGATATTTTAAATTTACCTCCATTCTGCCTCACAAATGCATTTTTCTGTGTATTCTGCAACATAGCCTGCCAAATGAGGCTGACTATAGAATGTTCTATGCACCTGCCATCCCAGGCCTTGTTAATGCCACCCCTTCATCCTGAAAGTCTTTTTTTTACTCTTCCATTGATTTAACCTGCTCATCCACTAAAATTTAGTCAGGCCCCTTGGAAAAGCTGACCCTGAAACCACCTGTCAGTCTGAGCTATAGTCAGTTTCTCCTGATTTTCTAGGCTCTGAAGGGAAGAGCCCAGAGTCAAAGGCCTGAATTCAAGTCCAACCTCTGGTCTCTTTGGGGAACCATGAAGATGATAGCACCTTCCTGCAGGGTTGTGAAGATTAGATGAGATGTGGCTTGTGGAATACTTCAATAAATTATAAAGTACATGTCCACGTAAGAGCCTACTTAGCCCTTTGTCTTAGATTACTTGTCTGTGTCTTTGATTTGATAGAAAGTCCCAGGTCTTAATTTCTCTCGGTGTCCCCAGCACCTACTTCAGTAGATGCTCATTGGTTGTTTGTTGAATGAATAAATGAATGAATAAGACAGGAGATGAATGTGCCAAGTTAGCTGGCTGTGCCTGTGTTTTCTTTCCACAGGATCTAGGGGGCCTGCATCTCAGTCAAGAAGTCACCCCAGGCAGAGAAAGAGTGAAATGAAATGTTTGGGGTGGCAGGAAGTGTGTGCCAGCCTCCAAGGCTCGTGTGTGTTAATTAGTATAATTAATGATGGCACCAACTGGCTTATTAGCTGATGGAATTAATGGGTATCATTTGTCACCCTAAAGGAGCCATTCCATGTGGTGAAGGCTGTTGGGGAGGTGGGGAGATGCACACGTTCTCTGCCCTGGGAATGGATTCTTGAGCCTCTGCCTGTTCTCCAGGAGTCTTCCCCTGTTTCAGTATTGCCCTGCCCTAGGGTTTTGACACCATTCTGGAGCCTAGTTTCACTTTAATTCAGACTAAACTATTGATATCTAAGCACAAATGGTGTATAGAGATTTAAAAAATAATAGCCATGGGACCTCTATCTTTCCCCTAATCTTGTCTTTCTCCTTAGCCCTTGACCAAGGCCACACTGGCCTTGTCTTCACTCTGGCATAGTTATGTCTGTACAATTCTCAAGGAGCTTGTAGGGATTCATCTCAAAAAGAGCTGGTCTCGTGCCACTAAATCAATTCAGATCCCACTTTGAGACACATGGGCTATCTCTTGCCCTCTGACACCCAATGCCTCAGGTCCAAGCAGTTTTCCTTTGGGACTATAAAGAATTACCTTCTATAGCTGGACTCTGAATCCTACCTCCCTTATCTAGAAGCAGAATCAGAGTGCCTGGATCTGTCTTCTTCTTCTTGTTCTTCTTCTTTTTTTTTTGAGAGAGAGAGAGACATTTCTCTTTTTCTTTTTTTTTTCTGCAGTTTTTGGCCGGGGCCAGGTTTGAACCCGTCACCTTCGGTATATGGGGCGGCACCCTACTCCTTAAGCTACAGGTGCTGCCCTGGATCTGTCTTTTTTTCTAAAAAGCTCACAACACACATTCAAGGCAGAAGAAAATGCATCTTGGAATCCCTCAGTCCCTGGAGCTCACAGCTGTGCTCAGCCTTTATAGGAAGATACTGAAGCTCTTGACTCCTTTAAGGGAATGTGATGGGCAGATAGGAGCTGGGGGTGGGGGAGCCAGTGGGGAGTCAGGCAAAATCCTGTAAATAATCCTACAAAAGCACTGGACAGGCCCTGCATACTTCCAACAATAAAGGGTTGGCCACCCAGAAAGGAATACCTACCCCAGAGCTCTCGACCCAAAGCCATGATCATAAGATGATGGGATAGACTTGCTGCCACATTCCTGGTAACGTTTCCAGCACAGGATGGAGTCATACGGAGGGGGTATGTTTACCCATGAATGTGTGTTTGTGTGACATAATGTGTGCTTTATGAGTATCGCGTGGTTCCGTTTGTGCACATCGGAGTATCTCTGGGCCTCTGGGCTCTGTTGTGCCAGTGGGTACTGCGTGTCTTTCTGTGTCGGTGGCTGCATTTGTCTTGTTGTGGACATGTGTGCATAGCCTTCTGTCTGCATCTCCAAGAGTGTCTACTGAAAATAGGGAGAAGTGGAGGGAGGGGAGAGGAGGGAAAGGAGAAAAGAGAGGAGGTCCTGATGGGCACATTGTGAGGGTGCACAGCACGCCCCCAGGATGAACGGCTCAACTGCCTCAACTACAACTTGAACTTTACCTTAGAAACACAACCCATGGAACCTAATCATTTGTACTTTCATATTAATCTGAATTTAGAAATAAAAGAAAAGAGGCCAAAGGAATAACAGACAATTTATAGTATATGTATATAAATTATTTGTTAGTTTAATATACAGAATTGTATTGTTTGATAATAATTTCATAATTCATAAATATATTAAATTCCATGAGGGCAAGAACTATTGGATCTATCTTTTTTTTTTTTTTTTTGAAGTTTTTGGCCGGGGCCAGGTTTGAACCCGCCACCTATTCCCAATCCCTGCATCTCAACAAACCATATCACAAACCATATTGCGTTCTTTTTTACATCTCCTGAATGATTAGAATAGTGTAAGTTATAGAGTAGTTATTCAGACAATATGTATAAAGTTTTTAGCATTCTGCTTATAGCAAAATTCTCTACAATAAATACAGTGAATGAATAACTAAATTTCAACAATAAAAAACAAAAGAAAATAGGGAGCACAAAACATATCTGATGAGTCTGGACTAAGTTCACCATTTCTTTTATCTGGATCTTAGAGTTCAGGGGATCGAAGACTGACTGGATTCACCCACTGATGCTCCCTCATGCCATAATTCTGGGATGGTCTATCCTAGGAGTAGCATAATGATGGAGGGGTGACAAAGAGTACATTGCGTGTGTGCTTGGGATAGAAGGGTGCGCTGTGGTGCTTATTAGAGCAGAAGCTGTCCCTGTGGACCATTTCCTGCGTGAGTAGCACCAATGGCAGAGAGCCCGGGGCCTGTGAGGCTCAGAACAGCTCTGGGAGAAGGCAGAGACTTAGGGTACATAGGCACGCATGTGTGTATGTGTGATCATGGCCACCACGTAGCCCACCATTTTCCACATCTGCCGTGGAGTTCCAGGAGGCACCATGCACACCAAATACAGTGTGAATGGTGCCCTCTGGAGCTGTGTGCCGCAGGGGCCCTGAGAAGGATGGGAGACACAGAGCTCCTTCTTAGCATGCCCCTATTCCCAATCCCCGCATCTCAACAAAACCAGTTCCTGCCCTGAGCCAGTGTTGCTCCCCTGGGCCCTTTCTTGCTCCAGCTCCCTGAACTGAGGCTGGGCAGGAGAATGATTCCCAGTGGGCCAGCTCCCCAGAGTGCAGAGGCACAGTCACAAACCAAGTCTTCTTCCCTTGGAAGCTTGTAGGGACTTGTAACAAAAAAACCTTGCTGCTCAATAGGGAACTAAATCAGATGAAAAGAATGGAGAAAAAGGCCAAAAAAAAAAAAATTTAAAAACTGATTTTTGCTTTGGAAAGGTCAATAGCAGGAATCGGCTTTCTTGCCAGTGCAGAGCTGGTGCTAGAAGTCAGCAGACTTCTCTCGATCGATAGGACACTGATCACCTCATAAAATGGTGCCGAGACAGCCGGGGCCAAGGCTGAGGTCACTGGAGGGAAGTGCCTGTCACCAGCACTGAGCTCCCTGGGGACAGGGCTGTTGGCTGAACCCATGCTGCCAACCTGCCCCTGGCTGAGCTCTCCTGCTACTCCTTCAGAGCCAAAAGCAGCCTACGCCTCATTTTCAGGGTCTGTGGATCCATGGATAGCTGTCCTTACTTATGATCATGAGTCAGAGCACCCTACCCTGAACAGCCTGGGCCCCCGTGCTCAGGCCACCCAGCACAGTCTTCCAAGGGACAGGCCACTGCTGAGTTAGAATGCAAGTGACACGGGCAATTCCCAGGAAGGGCTGGAATTCCAGAGGGAGAAACAGAGCATCTACTGCTGATTGGTCAATGGAGCCACTTAAAAATTGTGTTATTTGGCTCGGCGCCTGTGGCTCAATGGGCTAAGGTGCCAGCCACATTTGAATCCAGCCTGGGCCCGCCAAACAACAATGATGGCTGCAACCAAATAAATGGCCGGGCGTTGTGGTGGGCGCCTGTAGTCCCAGCTAGTTGGGTGACGGAGGCAGGAGACTCGCTTGAGGCCAGGAATTGGAGGTTGCTGTGAGCTGTGATGCCACAGCACTCTATCCAGGGTGACAGCTTGAGGCTTTGTCTCAAAAAAAAAAAATTGTGTTATTTTTTTTCCAAAAGAAGGAGAGGTGGAGTTGAGGGAGGGCGAAGTTGGAGGTGAAAGGAGCAGTGACCTTCCTCCCAGAATCCTCTGCACACACGCTTAGCCTGCATATGGGCCATCTGGTAAAACCCTTGCACCCTAAAGAGGACGTGTAACTTTGACATCTTCAGCCAGCCCCAGCTATAAAACACAGTGCAGAATAGTCCCAGGCTCATGGCTGTGAGGGGCAGGAAAGGGGGACAGTGACACTTTCAAAGAATGGAGGATACTGTTAACACGTCAGTCCAATTATGGTAATGTGCTGGGGTAATTGGCCCTCCAAGGGCGCAGGGGCCGCACATGAGTACAGTAATTGCAGGTTCGCTTTGCTCTGTATTCTTTATCCTGCTTTGGTGACTAATTATTAGTATTTAGCAAGTGGATATTGTCATCTTCAAAGCAGGTGCAGCTGTGGCTCCGGCACTGGAGCTGGGGCCAGCTAAAGGTCAGCTTCTGCTTGGGGATAATTAATTTGTCTTTTATGGATCTGAAATGCGCTCCAAGCTTGTCTCTTCTTTTTTTTTTCTTCCAAACAAACAAACAGACCAAAGGGAAGGGGAATAGACCTTGCCGTTTGTCTTAGTGCTCTTTCCATTAACAGGTTAGAATTGACAAATGGGAGTAAATAACTGGAGGAAGTCATTTTTGAACCTCCGTCCTCCTCGGAAAAGAGCCGGAAGTTGATCCCCCAGTCAGGATCCACACGAATAAGAAAGCCAGATGGTCTGGGGTGACATCAACAGGTGAGCATAATCTATAAACTCCTGCTATCCTCCTCACTTTGCCACCACGTGTTTATTGGATGCCAGGACACGTTGCTATGAAAAGGACTGATATTTAGGGATTCAAAAAGAAAGCAGAATAATGACAGTAAGTGGCTACTGAGTAGCCACTGTGCGTCAGACGCCTTGCTCATGAACCTGAAATGCTTGCTTTGTTCACTCTTCACCACAGCCTTGGCAAACACGTGCCATTATTATCCCCGTTTCATAGCTGAGAAGTTGAGGCTCAGAGAACTTTAACGGGTTGCTCGAAGCTGAAGTAACAGAGCTGACACTTACTCCCTGGCCTGCCAGATGCCTAACAAAACCCCTTCACTTAGTGAGGTACTGTGCTCAGCTCTCTGGTCTGCAAGGGCAGCCCTCACTAACTCTGCTTTATGGCTGACTGGGAACCCCAGCATTTGAAATCTTCATCAGCAAAGCCTTCTAGTGCGCCTCAGGAAACCAAAGTTTGAGCTTAACATTGTTCCGTGGGTATGGAGTTCCATAGAATTGTATCAGAGACAAAACAGTAATCAACAGAGATGGAGAAAAAGGAAAGAAAATGGTCCCATCCTGGGTCCTGCCCCTTTATTAAGTCTCCTCGATAACCCCAGCCCAGGAAGCCCTTTCCCTAGTTCAGCTGCCTTAGACCCAACCAGAGTGCTGGCTCGCTTAAATTCCCACTCATTTTCATGAACTATCTTAGAAACTGCAATCATTTCTTATCCATTTGTCATACCAACTGGGGTCCAAATGCATTTAGGTCAGGGGACTGACCTCATGTGTTTTTGCTGCTCTTGGGGCACTTGACTCTGCCCTGGGTACCTAGGAAAGGCTCAATAACTCCTGACTGAATCCAATTGGGGGGGTGGACAAGGCTCCTCTGATGGCTGGGTTGGCAAAGGAAGACCCCTTGTTTCCCATTGGCTGGGCAAATAAAGATAATTTAAGTGAGAGAAGTATGACCCTGTCATATCCATATATGCATTTTTAATTCAGAAGAGTGTATGGAAGTTTCTTTTTTTTTTTTTTTTTGTAGAGACAGAGTCTAACTTTATCACCCTCAGTAGAGTGCCGTGGCATCACACAGCTCACAGCAACCTCCAACTCCTGGGCTTAGGCGATTCTCTTGCCTCAGCCTCTCGAGCAGCTGAGACTACAGGTGCCCGCCACAACGCCCAGCTATTTTTCTGTTTTGCAGTTCGGCCGAGGCCGGGTTTGAACCCACCACCTTCGGTATATGGGGCCGGCGCCCTACTCGATGAGCCACAGGCGCCGCCCATGGAAGTTTCTTATGATCCACTTACATTGTAAAATGAAATTTTGATCATATTGTATCATTCGAAGAAGTGGCTGGCAAAATGAAAGAAGCAAGTCCATACCCAGGAGATGGGAGTACATGCTTTAGGAGCTCACTTTTGTGTCCAAGGCTTACTGCTCAGACAGGGCAACAAAATTTCGTTCTGTGGTTTTGCAGCAGCCTACATATTGACGCAGCCAAATGAATTCTCTTCTTTGCAACTTGACCTCCTTCTTACTGTGAAATGATCTCATTTCAAGGCTAACCACAAGAGGTTTGGCTGGGCATCCGGCAAACCGTGTGCCTGGCATTTGCAAATCTTCATGCAAAGTGCAAAGTTTTTTTTTTTTTTTAAAGACAGTAAATAATCCCGTCCAGAGAAATCTTGGAAAGGTCTTCTCCCAGCCATAAGGTGGGGGAAAAAAGCAATCACTTTCCCCACCCTCACAACCATTATCTGCCACTCTTCTCGAATGCTAAGGCTTAAGTCGCTTTTAATTTTAGATCAGGAACAATCTGATTTGGGGCCAAGGTCTTTTTTTACTGTCCTTCAAAATGTATTAAGCAGTGGTGTTTTTCCACCTCCAGCCTGCTCTGTTTCCGTTTCTTGAGTGCCAAAAGCTGAAGCTCCACCAAGAACTCTACCTACAGCCAGGTGTGCTCAGCAAAGAGCACCCTCTTCCTGCCTATGGCAGAGATGGCTCATCATCTTCCCTGGGTCAGGGATACTCCTTGCTTCCTTGGGAAAGTATGATAATGTCTACCTGCCTGCCCAGGCAAATGACCAGAGACTAAGACGGTAGGCAGAGTTCCTAGAGCTCAAGCCATTACTACCCACTTCTTCCCAGCCTACCCTCTGTGCCTCCTTCCCTGATCCTTACTACTTCCACAGAAGGATGCAGGCCCCCTGCAGACCAGGCCATCCCCTGGTCACTGCCACCTTGGTGCCAGTCTCCTGTGTCATCCATCAGTGGGCCATGAGGCACGTAGGACCTTTACCCCAAGCAGAGGGACCAGGTATGGGGTGGAAGCTGATGCCTGAATCTCACTTTTGGTTCTGTGACCCAGCTGCCCACTCAGTGTGGCCTGTGAAGTTTTAGCTCTGTCTCCGGGGGAGCTCTGCTCCCAGCCTAAAACTCCATCCGTGATGTAGACGTGGTGGAGTCTGAGAGACGGAATTCCCCATTTCCCTATGCTGACTCTATCTCACCATGGACATTTGATTCCTTCCAGTTTTCACATCACAGTGGGCAGATCTGATTCTCAACTTGGGCCCATTCTAGATGTCCCTAATTATGGTTCCTGGAGCAGGTCCCAAGATATAACCACGCAAGGGCTCCTGTTCAACATGGCCTAGACATCATCCTGGCTTTTCATATTGGACAGAATCTTCTTGGTAACAGAGCAGTCTCCAGAGAAAGATGCCTAAAACCTGCTGAAAATTGTGTTGGAAGCCTGGCACTCCCCATCGGCACATTCTCTCTCCAGGTCTCTGATAAGAGGAGTGTGTTGTTGGGAGGGAGATTGGGGAGGGTGAACAGGGAGTGGATGGAAATGAGAAGAGTTTAACTTTAAGGCACTGCTGGGCCCCTTGGGATCCCAGGCTCTGCCGAGCCTAAGAAAATGACAAAATATTTATGTTTTCACTTCCCTTAGCCGCAGACTTTCTTGGGAACATCTGACAAGGTTGTCGGTGAACAAGCATATCCAGGGTGCATCCTGGCAAGGTGTTAAGGAGAGCAGCCACGGCAGCAGCTTAGGGCAGCCTCCTCTCACAGAGGAAGCCGTCCCCCTCTCTGGCATCCCCGCCTGGCGCCACACTGCCTGCAGGGGGGCACAGAATTGGCTTCTGGAAAGAGTTGAATGCTTCTGAGTTGCACTAAGAAAATGAGCTGAACCCAGCCTGGATACTGTTGGGGTGGGCACCCTGGGCGATCAGAATGGAATTGGTCCAGGCAGGAGCCTTGCTTTCCTAAACACCAGAGCAGATCTGGGCTTGAGTCGACGTGAGTCTTTACAGGGATCAGCAACTTGCCCTGGCTAGAGGGGGTGATTTAAGATTCAAACCACAGGGATCCTTGCTCTAGCCCTTGGTGCATGTCCGCAGCCCTCTCCCAGGGAGACACTGGGCACTGCAACAAGGTAACATTCCTCCATACTGATCTTCATTTGAGCTGACATCTCATCCCACATATGCCCCTTCCTTCCTTTTTTCCCTCATCAAACTTCATTAAAATCAACACAAAGTAGTGGAAAGGGCAGAGGCGAAAAAGATAAAAAATAAAAAGAGAGAGAGAGAGATGTGGAAAATTATCTCCACTCCATCCCCAAACAGCTGACTGCAGGCAATGTGCTCTTCTCTACTAGATTAGATCTGTTTCTGTTTTATGGTTCTGTGCTTTCAAAATTCTGCGCCTAAATTGTGATACCTGGCTCACCTCTAGTCGGTATTCTATGTTCCAAAAATGTCCTATCTGTCTAGAACTTCAGTGAGGACATCTTCAATGGGAACCAAATCTGAAGTTCTCCACTAGGTCACAAAGCTCTTTCCTGAAATTTATCCAAAAGAATCTTTGGGTTCTTTTTCTCCTCCTATGCCCCAGCTTTGCCCTTCCTTTTTGGATGTGAGCTCCCAAAGCTTCCTTTTGACTTTCTCTAAAGGAAAGTGTTCCATTCATTCAATAAATATTAATGGGGTGCCTTTCATGTGGCAGACAGCTGTTGCTGTGACAATGCTACTACCTAAGAAACTACCCTAAATATCAGTGACTATCAACAACATTTGTTTTTCCTTCTTTCTCTCTCCCTCTTTTTTTTTTTTTTTGTTGCAGTTGTCATTGTTGTTTAGCTGGCCCAGGCCAGGTTCGAACTCACCAACCTTGGTGTATGTGGCCAGTGCCATAACCACAGTGCCACAGGCGCCAAGCCAACATTTGTTTTTCTTGATCTCAGAGCTGCAGGTTGGCTGGGATAGCTCTTTTTCTGGGTCCAGGATTGGGTTCAGGTTGGAGGAACAAGAAATAGTAGCTACGTGGGGAAGCTCTTCTTACAGCAAATAAAATTAGCTCCAAGAAATCAAGCCAAACCATGCAAGCAGATTTAAAGCCTCCCCTCAGCCGTAGACTTTACTTCCACTAACATATCACTAGCCAAAGCAAGTCAAAGGGCTACATGGAAAGTCAGCAAGGTGAGGAAGATACTCCACTCACAGTTAAGCCGTGCAAGGGCAGGACAAGAAGGAAGGATGATGAACAAATAATGCAACATAATATAGAACAGTTTCTGCTTTTATAAAGGTCACAGTCCAATGTGAGTGACAGATATTAAATATGCAAACAAACATGCTAATGTATGATAAACTGGGATAAACAGTAAAAAGAAGATGAATTACCTAAAGGATATTCTTTTAGTTTGGGTGTTCTGAGATGTCATTTATGAGGTGGTGCATTTAAGTGAGGTTTGAAGGATAAAAAGAAGTCAGAAATGCAGATGAAGGCAAAGAGCGGTCTAGCTGGTGGGAGTGGCTTGGGCAAAGGGCCTGAGTAAGTGATGATTTTGTCACAGTTGAGGAACTGTCATGAGATCCAGTGGGGCTGGAGCATCGTAAGGAAGGATAAAATAGTGTGAGCTAAGATCGAAGGTGCCTGCAGGAGCCAGATCACGCAGGGCCATGACTTGTCTCCACTTTCCTCCAAATCGACTAACTATTGCTCTTCCATTTGTTTAATGCTGCTTGAAACACACACACACACACACACTCACTTCTCCCTTGGAGCCTCCTTGGCTGATCAATGTATTGAAGTCACAAAAAACCTTCCAGTCTGGTGTTGCAGGGGCTCATGCAGGGCCGGGATTCAGACAGTCCAGGCAGCTGATAGAGGCTCCTTCCCTGGGCAGAGGAGGATTGGAAGAGACTCCTGTCTGAGACACTTTCTTTAGGGAGAGAGAACCAGGCCTGAAATTTAGCGCTGGTAAAGTTATGATATGTAAATTTCCCTTTTATTTTTTTGAGACAGGGTCTTACTCTATTGCCCGGGATAGAGAGCAGTGGTATCATCATAGCTCCCTGTAACGTCACACTTGCAGGCTCAAGCAATCCTCCTATCTTAGCCTTCCAAGAAGATAGGACTATGGGCATGTACCACTATACCCAATGATTTTTTTTCTTAGAGATGGAGGTCTTACTATGTTGCCCAGGTTGGCCTTGAATCCTTGGCCTCAAGTGAACATCCTACTTCAGTCTTGCAAAATGCTAGGGTTACAGATGTGAATTACCATGGCCAGGAGAAGGTAAATTTCTGAATGCAGTTTTTAGTTGGGCTTCAAATCTGCCCTGGCCCGGGGGAATTTAATGGAGTGATGCAGGGGGGCAGGCAGAGGTAAGAACCTGAGAAATAGAACCATTACTGTGAATGAGAGAGCCATGGACTGGAGAGGCTTAGAGAGCTCAGATTATAGGTGAATTTTTTTTTTGAGACAGAGTCTCACTTTGTCATCCTTGATAGAGTGCTGTGGCATCACAGCTCACAGCAACCTCCGACACTTGGGCTTAAGTGATTCTCTTGCCTCAGTCTCCCAAGTAGCAGGGACTACAGGCACCCGACACAATGCCCAGCTATTTTTAGAGACGAGGTCTTGCTCTGGCTCAGGCTGGTCTTGAACCCATGAGCTCAGGCAATCCTCCTGCCTCAGCATCCAGAGTGCTAGGATTACAGGTGTGAGCCACCTCACCGGCCCTACATGTGTATTTTTAAAAGTCTACTTCTGGTGTAAACTTAAATGTTCTTTTAACTATGAGATCACAGAAAAATACCAATTGTATCTTGTCAACCCTCTTGGCCTCTGTGCATCTATTTACTTGTAGTATGCATGCTACATTTCAAGACCTCATTTTCATTCAAACCTCCTACAATTCTTTCTTATTTCATCTTGTCTATTCTCCCATCCCAACCCAACTAGCAGAGTGGAATATATTAAAGCTTAATTTCTGCAATGTGTATTATAAAAACAAGTGGCACTACTGAATCAGTGGTTCGAAATGCGTGTCGCCTCCCTTCTTCTTTTAGCCACTCCCCTTTTATTGTCCTAGATGACAGGTTTTCACTCGCAAAACCAGAAAGTAGCATTTCTGTGCTGAGAGCAGTGAATTTCAACTGATGTTCTGCCGCCTCCCTGAGAGGATCTTAGATGTGCCATGAAAATTTTTAAAGATCATTAATTAAATTATTTTTGAAAGACGTTCAAAGCACAGTAAGTATATTCTTTTTTTTTAATCAACATAATTTAAATGTGCCATGGAAGTTTAACTATAGGTTCAAGTGTGCCATGAGATAAAAACAGTTGAGAAACACTGGCTTACAGGGAATTAGAACAGTCTCGGCTTAGCATTTATTATCTGTTAAACGAGTGAATGCATCTACAAAGCTTAAAACCTTGCCTGGCAAAAAGTAAGTGCTCTAAAAGTGTCAGCTACTAGCTAACACTGGGACTTTAGTAATTCGACAATTCAACAGGTATTTCTTGGGTGCCTGCCCTGTGCCAGGCACTCTTCTAGGTGCTTGGGAACAAGAGGAACAGAATAGATCCCCACCCTCAGAAAGTTAACATCCAGCTGGGAAGACACAGTCAACAACCGACATGATAGACATGCAGATTTTATAGGGTATTAGAAGAGGGTAGATGCTGTGGGAATGAAAAGTACAGCAGTTTCAGGGGGTTGCCAGGACAGGGTGGAGAGGCAAGTGGCATATGAAGCCCGGTGTCCATAGCAGTCAGTCCTTATTGAGAAGGCATAATTTGAGCAAAGTCTTCAAGGTAATGGGATTTGTCAAGCAGAACAGCCAGTAGAAAGGTCCCCAAACTGGTCCAGTGTGTTTGAGGAATAGTGTCTTAGTCGATTCAGGCTGTTGTCACAAACTGCTGCAGACTGGCAGCTTGTAAACAACAGAAATTCATTGCTCACAGTTCTGAAGTCTGGGAAGTGTAAGATCAAGCCCTGACAGAGCCTGTATCTGGCAAGACACACTTCCTGATCCATAGATGACCATCTTGCTGTGTCCTCACGTGGTGGGGGGGACGAAGGAGCTCCCTGGGGCCTCTTGTATACGGGAGCTAATCCCATTCATGATTGTGGCCTGATCAACATCCACTTCCAAATACCATCATATTGGGTTTTAGGTTTCAACATATAAATTTGGGGAGACACAAACATTCAGACTATAGCGGATAGCAAAGAAGCTGATGTGGAGGGAGCGCAGGTGAAGATGAGAGTAAAGAGTAATTGAAAAGGGAATCAGAGAATTGATGAAGAAGGCAGACCATGGGCAATGATGTATGAAGGGGCTTCAGGTGGCCTATAGGTGCCAGCTTTCACTCTGAGGAACAGGGAGACATTGCATGGTTTGGGGCTGAGAAGTGACAGGACCAGATTTTCATTTGAAACACATCACATTAGCTGCTGTACCAAGAATAGACCATGGAGGCAGGGGCAAGGGTGGTCACAGGGGGACCAAAGAAGAGGCCTTTGCCCATCCTGAGATGGGATCACTTGTTCTTTTCTGTGGTACATGTATACCATGGAATATTATGCAGCCTTAAAGAAAGATGATGACTTTACCTCTTTCATATTTACATGGATGGAGCTGGAACACATTCTTCTTAGCAAAGTATCTCAAAAATGGAAGAAAAAGTATCCAATG
>CAUYRH010143482.1:0-15928 GCA_963574655.1 Perodicticus potto | reverse complement strand
TCACCCTGGATAGAGTGCTGTTCCATCACAGCTCACAGCAAACTCCAATTCCTGGGCTCAAGCGAGTCTCCTGCCTCTGCCTCCCAAGTAGCTGGGACCACAGGCACCCGCCACAATGCCCGGCCATTTTTTGGTTGCAGCCGTCATTGTTGTTTGGCGGGCCCGGGCTGGATTCGAACCCGCCAGCTCAGGTGTACGTGGCTGGTGCCTTAGCCCACTGAGCCACAGGCGCTGAGCCCACCTGGCTGTTTCCTTGTTGCAGCTGTCATTGTTTTAGCTCGCCCATGCCAGGTTCGAACCCACCAGCCTCAGTGTTATGTGGCCGGCACCCTACCAACTGAGCTACAGACACCGTCCAAAATAATTATGTTAAGTAGTGATGTTTAGGGGTAAAATTTCCTTAGCTCCTTCACATTGGACAGGGAAAGTGTTGCTGCCCCCATACTGATAATAGTGTTCAGTTCCTTCCCATACCACCAAGGTGTAGGCTCAGGGACAAGGACTGTCAGATGGAGCTTAGCAGCTCATAGTGTTACCAATCCATAGTTTCTAGTTATGCAAAAAGCAGTAGACTTGAGTCAGACATACTAAGGTCTCTAATCTCAGCAAGTCAGAACTGCTGAAGGAAAAAAAAAAAAAGAACTTAGACTGACCCCCATCTGTAAAGGAAGTACCCAAAGGGCTGAGTGTCTTGGCTTACACTTGTAATCAGAACACTCTGAGACCAAGGCAGAAGGATCACTGGAGCTCAGGAATTTGCTGTTGCTGAGAGCTATGATCCCACTCTAGCCTGGGCAACAGAGCAAGACCCTGTCTCTAAAAAAATAAAAATGGGCTCGGTGCCTATGGCTCAAGTGGCTAAGGCGCCAGCCATATACACCTGAGCTGGCGGGTTTGAATCCAGTCTGGGTCTGCCAAACAATGATGACTGCAACAAAAAATTGGGCGTTGTGGCGGGCACCTGTAGTCCCAGCTACTTGGGAGGCAGAGGCAGGAGAATCACTTGAGCCCAGAAGTTGGAGGTTGCTGTGAGCTGTGATGCTACAGCACTCTACCCAGGGTGATAGCTTGAGGCTCTAAAAAAAAATAAAAATAAAATGAAATATTAAAAATAAAAGGAAGTGCCCACGGAACACATAATAGGACTGAACAACTTTTCCTCTCTCCTAAGGTGTTCTTATTGGGTGCAGCCCAGGAATCTAATCTCTGTCTCACAAACTTAAACACGACAGAAAGAAAATAGCACTACAGTGGACCAAGTTAGCAAGGTAGATGCTGAGGCTGGCTGGCCTGGCCTTGGAGATCCTGAAGCAACAGTGTACAGAGCTAGGTGGTTAAGATCCTACTATGACCGGGCAGCACCTGTGGCTCAATGAATAGGGTGCCGACCCCAAATACTGAGTTTGAAACTGGCCCTGGCCAAACTGCAACAAAATATAGCCAGGCATTATGGCGGGCACTAAGCCCAAGAGCTGGAGATTGCTGTGAGCTATGACGCCATGGCACTCTACCAAGGGCAACAGTGAGACTCTGTCTCTTAAAAAAAAAGAAAGAGGCTCGGTGCCTGTGGCTTAACGGGCTAAGGCGCCAGCCATGTACACCTGAGCTGGCGGGTTCGAATCCAGCCCGGGCCCGCCAAACGACGACGGCTGCAACCAAAAAATGGCCAGGCGTTGTGGCGGGCGCCTGTAGTCCCAGCTACTTGGGAGCCAAAGGCAGGAGACTCGCTTGAACCCAGGAATTGGAGGTTGCTGTGAGCTGTGATGCCACAGCACTCTATCCAGGGTGACAGCTTGAGGCTCTGTCTCAAAAAAAAAAAAAAAAGAAAAAGAAAAAGATCCTACTATGACCTCCCCACACACAAACACTGAGGGGCTACATCTTACCCTGGCTGCCAGCAACTTCCAGAATCCCCTTATGAAAAGGGAAAGGGGAATAACAGGAAGAAACAACCTCACGCCCCCTTCCTATAGAAGGCAGCCACTAGCCATCTGGGGAGACAACTCATCTTAAGTCCTTTGAATGACTTTGGGCCAAGATGGTGCTTGGGTTTCAGCACCACTGGAAAATAAGGGGCAGTTTGGGTCTTACAAGACTGCTGCCTTGTCCAGGATGGATCTCATAAAGCTGTTCCCAGGGCAAGCACCATCTGTACCTCCTTTGTTATTCTTTGTTTTCCCTCTCAAAGATACCCTCAACACACACACACTCACCCACCCATGGCAGAGAACAGCTGAGCCAGAAGGAGCTGAAGAAAACAGCTTTTTATTTGTTACTATAAGAACCAATTACAGAATCCAAGATTAAAAAAACGGACAAAAGATCTTTATTTCTGAGAACTGGCGTACAAAAGGCTGAGGGGGCAGGAGAGGGAAGGAAAGAGTGAGCATGGCCTGGGGCTGATGCCAGCTTAGGGGCCTCAAACTCCAATTAGGAAAGTCCGGACACCGGACAGAAAGAGATACCCCCAATTAGAAAAAAAAAAAAAAAGATAGACATGGCAGTGCACGCCCCCCTCCCCCAAACAGGTACCACCACCTGATATCTGTTTACTCTTCCCCCAACCCCTTTCACAAAGGGAGGCAAAATTTTTAAAAAATTAAAAAACCCTCCCCCCAAAAAACTGTCTGAGACAACAGTGGGTCCTACCCCTCAAAACAGGCTAGGTTCCCACATGGGCCAAGTTCCTGCAGTCTGCCCTCCATCACCAAGCATGGAGAGGCATGGGAAAGGGAACAAGTCTCAAGGTGGTAACACCAGAGGGCGCCCAACCCCTCCAGGGACACACTCAATTCCTCCCTCCCTCCCTCACTTCTCACTCCCTTTGATACTAATCAAGGGAAGATAAGTTTGGGTGCCCTGGGCACCCACTCTCTACCTTTCTGCCTGCCTCCCTTCCCCCACAGATGCTCAATCCTCCAGAACAATGGGCTCATTGGTGCTGGCAGGATGCGATGGTGGAGGTAAAGGGACTGAGGGTCGCACTGCTATCAATGTGGGCTTCACCTTCAGGGGCAAGTTGGGCCGGCGGGCAGCTCGCCGCATTTCCAGGTGGGTCAGGGCCTTTCGTAGGGCCCTAGCCAAAAGGAACAAGAAAAGAGAAAAGGCTTAGAGAATGCTAAGACCCACATGTGAAACCCCACATACCACACTGCAATTCTGCCTTCCAGCCCATTCTTTTCCAGCATCCTCAACCTGCACCCATGGCCTTCTTGGACCTGGACTTTTTTTTTTCAGACAGTCTCATTTTGTTGCCATGGAGTCATAGCTCACAGCAACCTCAAACTCTTAGGCTCACCCTCTGAAGCAGCTTGGGAATACAGGCGCCCACCACAATGCCCAGCTAGTTTGTCTATTATTATTAGAGATATGGTCTCGCTCTTGCTCAAGCTGGTCTCAAACTCCTGAACTCAGGCAATCCACCTACCCCGGCCTCCCAAAGTGCTAGGATAACAGGTATGAGACACTTGCGCCCAGCCCTTGGAGCTAGTCTTGCTCAGATACTCCTATTTCCCATATTCAGCAACCTAGACTGGCAACCTCTTAGCCCCACCTAAGACTCCCTACCTGGTATCTTTTGTGGCCACAAACACCACAGGATTGGGGGCATCAGCTGGGTTTAGTTTTTGACGCTTGGCTGCTGGCTGTGAACTTGAGCGAATCCCTGAGGCTAGAGGCCTTCCATTGGCAGAGAAAGGAACTCCTGCCATCTGGAAAAGGGTAAGGCAACACAATGAGGGAGGGGCCGTCTCAGACTCCTTCCAGAAACAAAAGCCCACCCAAGTCAGCTTGGCTCACCCCAGTCTGTCAACTCACAGTCTCATAGGCCCGTTTCACCATAATGCCTCCTAGTGCCCGGTTCTGAGTCAGCTGGTTTCTGTTGATCGGTGTCTTGGTACCCCGAGGTGTTTTTGGTTTTAGAGGTGCCTGGGCAACTGCCAAGGGGAAAAAAAACAAAAAAAAAGTCAGGAATTTTGTATTTTTCCTTCCCTATGCAGTTTTTCTTGCTTACTTCCATCTCTTTTCTTTTTGGCATTCCCAAAAGTAGTGATGGGGGAAGGATCTGGCCAGTAATAACCAGTATTTCAAAAATCTTAAGACTATGGTCTTATCAAATCAGTATGGTTATACTGGGTAAGGATAAAACACTATTAATCCACAAAAATACAGTTTGTTAGACTAAATCCATGAGGACTCACAGGAAAGAAAATAGCAGGAGGAAAAAAAAAAAAATAGCAGGACAGGGCAGCACCTATGGCTCATCCAGTAGGGTGCTGGCCCCATATACTGAAGGTGGTGGGTTCAAACCCAGCCTTGGCCAAACTGCAAAACAGAAAAATAGCTGGGCATTGTGGTGGGCACCTGTAGTCCCAGCTACTTGGGAGGCTGAGGCAAGAGAATTGCCTAAGCCCAGGAGTTAGAGGTTGCAGTGAGCTGTCTGACGCCACGGCATTCTACCAAGGGTGATAAAGTGAGACTCTTGTCTCACAAAAAAAAAAAAAAAAAAAAAAAGGACAGAAAAGACTGAGAGATTGACACCACCCTAGCTGGTTCCCCACCCTAGATCCACAGTCTAATTCCCCATACCATACCCAGGTCTTTCACAATAGTTGCCAGGGGCAGTCGCACCAGAGGGTGAATCTTCAGTGGAGTCTTAGCGGCCTTAGGAAGGCGAATGGAGCCTAGAAAACAAACATGAAAGCTTCTGAAGCAGGCCTGGTACAGTGGCTCACACCTGTAATCCTAGCACTCTGGGAGGCTGAGGCAGGTGGATTATCTGAGTTCACAGGTTCCAGACCAGCCTGAGCCAGAGCAAGACCTCATCTCTTAAAAAATAGCCAAGCGTTATGGAGGGCACCTGTAGTCCCAGCTACTTGGGAGGCTGAGGCAGAGAGAATGACTTGAGCCCAAGAGTTTGATGTTGCTATGAACTATGACACAATGGCACTCTACTGAGGGTGACAAAGTAAGACTGTCTCAAAAAAACAAAAAAAAGCTTCAGAAGGGACTTCACTATTCAGGTCTCTTCTGGGGCCAGGATTCACATCTAATCTCTTTAAAGAACCCCTATGGTAGGCCGGGGACGGTGGCTCATGCCTGTGATCCTAGCACTCTGGGAGGCCAAGGCAGGTGGACTGCCCTGAGCTCAGAAGTTTGAGAACAGCCTGAGCAAGAGGGAAACCCTATCTTGCCAGGAGTTGTGGCAGGCACCTGTAGTCCTGGCCACTTGGGAGGCTGAGGCAAGAGGATCACTTGAGCCCAAGAGTTGGAGATTGTTATGAGCTATGATATCATCGCACTCTAAGGAGAGTGACAAAATGAATAAAACAATAAAATAAATTTTAAAAACTAAAAAAATAGTATCAGTTCTTATCAGTTTAATATCTGACACATCCTCTACCTGAGGACAATATATTAAATGGATTTTTGGAGCAGGGAGATGGAATAGGAGCTTACTCTGTCCACTCCACGCATCGACCTGGTATTACAGTACTTCCAGGAACGGTGCACCCCTTTGGGGAAAAAAAATTAAAAAAAAAAATAAAAGATAAATAAAGAATCCCTGTGGCATATTTCCCTACCATCATTAAACATCCAGAGAATCACTGGTCTCTCTGGCCAGAGCAGCCCTGAAACCCCCACCAACCCTACCACTCCAGGCCCTTACATTCTGCCTTAATGGCATTGGCATTTATAGGAGCGTAAGGTCGTCGGGCAGCCCTCCTGGGTTGTAATAGGTCCCTGCACATTCGTCTGGCAAGACGAGTCAGCTTTGTGGTCTGAAGCAGAAAGGTTTGCCTGTTCTTAGCCAGTAGCTTGGCCCGGTTGGCGCTGGTTGTATAGGGGGAGAGACTTTGGGCTTCAGGTCTAGACAAATGACCCCTTGAGTGTGGCTCCTAGAGGAAGGACATAGAAAAAGAGTATTGCTTAGCACAGAGGCGCCTTTTCTTCCATTCCCTACAGAGGACAATTTATTCCTGTCTATTCTCTCTACTGATGCCCAGAAACCTGCCTGGGTCCCCAACCATTATCAAGCACCACCCCCTGACCATCAAACCATTGCCATAAAAGGAGTTAGGTACTCTGCTGCCCTTCACCTAAAGCTTGCATCAGTATGCCTACTGCTCTCCCCTGACTGACCCTCATTGGTCCTTACTGTAGTGCCACGAGCAGCCCCCTCAAGCTGGGTTGGAGTCTTCAGTCCCCCATACTTCTTCCAGTAGATCCAACAAGAAGCACAGAGACGGCACTGCATGTTGGGTGGGCCCCAGGCATACCACTGGGCAGACTGCGTGGCTATCGGAGTGTGGAGATGAGGAGGAGACAAAGAGGAAACAGAAACAGCTAACTGAGCCTCTCAGGTTCTTTAGCCAAAGCAGACCTCCCACCCACCTCCAGCATCCCCATCTCTCCCTGGGACTCACTGTGGCAGCTCTCGCAAGTCAGGCCCTTCTGAAATCCAGCCCCATTCATGCCAGGTTTTGAACCCACAGAAATTATCTGGTTAGGGTTTGGCTTAGTGCTAATAGAAGAGGTGAGAAGAAGCCAGAAACTGGTCAAAAAAATGAATCAATTTCCACCCTGTCTCTATTATTTCACCCTGCCTCCTGCCCACCCCCCAACACTGAGGAAGGCACAGATTAGAGGAAGAGAATGAAAACATGCCAGTTCTCCTACCCACTACACTTACTAGGTGGGGATGTAGACCTGTTTCAGTTTGCTGTCTGCTTCAGCAGCTTTCAATCTTTTCTGCAGGAAGGAAAAAAGAAAGAGAAGAATAAAAGCATCACAGCAGGGAGAAAGTCATCAACTTCAAAGGCAGAGGTGAGCAGATGACCTCTGGTCTAGCCTCCCCAGTCCAGATGATACCTGCTGAATATACCGGTCTGTGGTTTTCCACATGTAATAAAACTGGACTATGCTGGCAAGTGACTTCCAGGGTAGCTAAGGAGAGCAAAAGGAAGAATGATGAGCTGACAACTGACCCCAGGTCCTGATTCCTCACTTGTCTCTGCCACCTCTCCTAGCCTGAGCCACTTACAAAATCCTGGCGAATATCATTGAAATCCTTCCCGTACTTCTCTAGGGCCTCTTCAAATAGCATGGCTTCTGAGGCAGACCATTCTTCCATCTCATCACGACACAGTACTGGGCCTCCCTGGGGCACCAGGGTCGACATGGCCTTAGCCAGGTCATAGCCATTCCTTTGCAAGGTATCCATTGCATGAAACTACAGGAAGGCAGAGAAAAATGTTGAGGACCTCAGCACACACACCCCTCCAACACTGCTCTTTAAACACTCCCACTCCCTCACAGACACCCTCCTCTCCTGTGCCCAGGCTCTTCGGATCTCCACAAAGCTCAGCCTGCCCAACTACCCACCAACTTCTGCTCACCAGGGTAATGTCTCTGGAGGCGGCTGCTGCACTCATGTGCAAACTTGGCTGCCGAATGGAGCTGCTGCAATCTAGAGCTCTTGCAAAGGTCCCCACAGCTCTAAGAGAAAAAGTGAGAAGTCAAGAGGGAAAGAAGGGCAGCGCCTGTGGCTCAAAGGAGTAGGGTGCCAGCCCCGTATACCGGAAGAGGTGGATTCAAACACTGCCCCAGCCAAAAACTGCAAAAAAAAAGAGGGTAAAAAGAAGAAAGCCTAAATAGAGTGAGGAACTAAACCAGAGGAGAAAGAAGGAAAACATTCATGCCAAAATAAATAAGTAAATAAATAAAGTCCATCTCTAAGAATGGGCAGGACTCAGAACTATGTCCATAATGACCCCATCCCACCTTCCCCATCCACCCACCCCTCACCGAGCCACCACGAGAAACTGATCAATCTGCCGATCTGTGAGAGGGTTGTCTGGGTCCCACACCTTCATCTCCATCTTCTGTTGGTTCCGATTATCAGATTCTCCTGGGGAATGGAGCAATGGCATCAACGTGGAGAGGGCAGGGGAAAATAACTGGGTCTTATCTATCACTCACAATAGCACTTTCTTCTTCCTCTTCTGCTGGGATTCTGTCCACTACCTCAACTCTCAGACTTCTCTCCCCAACTGTGCCCCTGTGCCCCTTTCAGGTTCACAACATAAAGCCTTGTAGACTGTGCACCAGGGCATGCCATTCATGGAGACTATGATGTTAAGGTGCCCCTTGGAATAAGATAACCCAGTAGCCATATACTCTTTACTGTTGCTTACCCTCTGCCAGGCGATCTGGGATCTCAGCTTGGTATTTGCAACCAACTCTGATCTCCCCCTGATCAGCTAGAAGTGTCTTCTGTACAGGGTCAAACACCAGTGAATAAAAAAAGCAGTCCTGGAGGTGGGGAGAAAGAAGGTAAGTAGGGCAGCAATCCACGGATGCAGGGAACAGTGGGGTGTATCTGGAGTTTCCTAGACAGACAACCTGTCAACCCTGTACCTCATCACTATTCTGTTTTCCTCTTGCCAATACCCAGTACCTTCCTTCTTCTCCCAACACCTTCTCACCTCCTTTTCCAGGTACTGGCTCAAGATATCTGTCTCATTCAGGAGGGTCACACTGCATTTCCCCCTGAGGAGACAGATCAGAAAACCCTGGGTGAGCCACTCTTTCTGTCCTCACAGCCATCTCCAACACACCACCCACTCCTTTCCATCTTCTACTTAAGTGCACACAGGTGATGCTGGGCCCCATTGTCCTGTACCGTATGTGGGTGGCTGGTAACGATTCAAATTGCCGAGAAAGAAAAAGCTCCCGGTGTTTCAGTTGATGTCGCTGCTGCTCCGACACTCCTGGCTGCTTTGATTCCTCCTCAAACTCCCCTGGAAGGTTAAAGAGGAAGAAACCAAGTCAGATGCTAATCCAAAAAGATGCAACCTTGGAAACTCTAACTGAAGGAAGACATTTCCTATCTCAGCTGTTTTCTCACATCTGCCTTCTACGCACTTACTCTATCACTTTTCTCTCTTAGCCAATACCCCATTATAGATGTTCCCAATTATCTTGGGGAAGAATCACTAATACTCTTTAGGAAACATTACTGAGAGTACACAAAGAATGTCTTAAAAAGACATCCCAAACCCAGCTGCCAATGCTCAGACACCGCTCATAAAGCCCAAACCATACCCACATCAGACTCAGCAAGACATCACCAGCACCTTTCTAGTTAAACCAGCCTGAAGTCCACGAACCCAGTAAGATGAAAAACTATCACATAAAGTTTGTGTTTACCATTCTTCTTTTCAGATTTCAGGAGACTTTGCTCTGAAACATCACATGAATTTCTATCCCCCATTTTCTACTTGAGTAGTAATTGTTTGTAGGGCTTTCAGGACAGCACCTCTCAAGCCAGTGCTAAAGCCTTTCTCCCCAAAGAGCTGCAGTATGCCTCAAAACCTTGGTGGAAGGGGTTAACCTGGCTGGGAGCCAACCAAAGTGGGAGGGGGCAAAAAAGCCTTAGGCCCTGGCTCACTGGTGCATTGTTCCCAGCCAAAGGGAGAAGGTGGGTGGGAAGGGTGCAATAGGCTCCGCCCCCCCCACCGTGCTCCGGAAACCCTGTGCTAAGGCAAGAGGGACCACACCCCCAACACCCTTTCTGATTGGATAAGGACAAGGTCAGCCCCTGCCAGATGGGGCTTGAAACCCCAAAGAGCCAGGGAACTTGGTAAGCTCGGCTCCTCCTTAACCCCTTTGTGTCCAAAGCAGCCTGAAAAAAGGAAAATAATTTAGTAAGGAAGAGCAAGAGGAAAGAAAAAGAAACCCAAAGCAGGAAGGGAAAAAGCAGGTAAGGAAACTGAAGGAAAAAAACATTTTTAAAGAAAATAACTTAAAGAGAAGGATGATAAAGAAAAAGTAAAAGGGAATGATAGACTTCGCCTGGTGGCTCACACCTGTAATTCTAACACTCTGGGAGGCCATGAAGTCTTGTGGATTGCCCGAAACTCACAAGTTCGAGACCAGCCTGAGCCAGAATGAGACCTCGTCTCTAAAAAATAGCTGGGTGTTGTGGCTGGCGCCTATAGTCCCAGCTACTTAGGAGGCTGAAGCAAGAGAATCACTTCAGCCCAGGACACTGAGGTTGCTGTGAGCTGTGATGCCACAGCACTCTGCCGAGGATGACAAACTGTGAGAAAGAAGTGCAAGAAAACTTTCCTACCATCTCCTAGCTTCCTATTTTCTCCCTTCAATGTATTCTCACCACGATTGATTACAAAAGCCACTTGGTCCCTGTTATGCAGACTCTTATGACAATCTCTTCAATTTCACCTTCAGTCACTACCCACTGTCCAAATGTATCCAAAACTGTCCCACTTTAGAGAACCATCCTGTTTCTCTAAAGCTCTTGCTCATCCCCTATATAAATTCTATTATTATCATCTCTCTCATACACACATACAAACCATGTTCTGCCTTTCCTTATGGTGTCTCCACCTTGCTTCCAAACCCAACATGTAAAAACAGGCCTGCCTCCATAAACCAGGCATTTGCCACCCCAAAACTTACACCCCTGCCTTCAGGCTACTACAAAGAGAAACATCTGCAGGGACATGCCCAGACCTAAGCTCTTGGGGAGGGGAAGAAGTGGGGGTGAAGACACTCACTAGCATTACTATCAGCCAGGTTGTTGAGGCTACTAGAAATGTCCCTTCGCCGGAAAAGGCAGACAACCTTTGCCTCCACATTTCCATTAGCAGTCTGAGGAAAGGAAAAAAGTAGCAGTGAAAATTGGTCATTTGAAAGTGGAAAATTCAAACGATGAATAAGTTTCTAAGGGACGTTCAGTAGAAAAAGTCCAAGTCTTTGAGTAAACACTTACAGACCTCTAAATCCCTTTCCTTTGTTCACTGGGACAGACAGTAAAGTTCCCACTGAGCTATCGATTGCTTTTCCTAAATACATCCAATGAATGAATATGAATGGATACTTAGAATAGGGTCTTCTCTTCCAACTGGTTAGAAACCTCAAGAAAGAAAAGGGGAGGGGGTAGGTATTTTGTTCCACTCACCTTGTTGAGCTCCTCAATCCGTCTAACCAGGTAAGGATTGCTGGAGGAGTTCTCAAAATAGACGTAATCTGTGGCGGGTGGGGGAAGAATGGCGAAGATCAGAGGAGGAGAAGAGAGCCAAAGCACCAGAGTAGGAGGAAAAAAAAGTCAGCCCGAGTGGAGGAAAAGGGGATAGGGTCCAAGAAGGGAGGACGCTGTAATGTGGAAGTAGAGAAACTAAGAGCAAATAAGGACGTCCTATCCCCGCCGCAGTTATAAAATCAAATCTTTCACTCAAAAGTGAGCCTTAAAGAAAAGATGCAGGGTTCCCCTGCAGTCCCCACAACTCAGCACTGAGTTGCACCCTAGTCTCTGCGAAGTGAGCAATTGTTCACTCCAGCGCAGGGCCCCCACCTTCGCGAACTGAGGCGCACAATAACGTCCGGGGGGAGGAAACCTCCGGGCGGCTCCCCCGCGAGTGGCAAAGCCGCCGCTCCGGCCCCTCGCGCCCCCTCCCTACGCTGTCATCTCCTTCGGAACCAGTTTCCCAAATCCACTCCCCATCATGGGGGCCTGCGACACAGCCCTGCGAGTGTCGTCGGGGCTCCCCGCCGCCTTTCCGGGAGTCTCGGTGCCCGGGCGCGCCGCCGTCCCCGCACCTTCGCTCCCCGTGCTCCCGGTTCCGGTTCCGGTCCGCGCTCCGGTCCACGCCGCCCCAGACAAGGCTCCCCATGCCACCGGCTGCCAAGCCTCTCCTCGCCGGTCCCGACTCCAACCTCTCCTGCCCTGGGCCCCGTACCCCTGTGCCCGGTACTCACCCCCCACCCGGTACATGTTGGCCGCCATGGTCGTTCCCGCCGCTGCCTCCGGCCGCACAAAAGGGTCCGAGAGACTCGCGGGGACAGGGCTCCGCTCGAGGCAAAGCCCCAAGCGCGGGGCTGGCGCTTTGCAGGAGTCTCGGTGGGACTCGCGCAGCCGGCACCTCAGCTGCCTCAGCCGTCGCGGTTCATCCCGGCCCGCGCTGCTTCCGTCGCTGCTACGGCCTCACACCCGGGACGCTGGGGCCGGCGCCAGTCCACTCGGCTTCTTCCGGAACGAGCTCGGCTCCTGCCGGACTAGACCCAGGCTCCGGTTGCCCCAAGCCCTCGGCGAATCCCACCAGACGTTAGGCTCTGCCGGCCGCCGGGGAAGCCTTGCCGGGCCCGCCTAGGGGTTCGCCTCCTTCCGGAACACCTTCGGCCGATCGGTAGAACAAGGCCCAGTGCTCGGCTCAGGTCGGAGAGCGAGACCCCACAGATCGGCTATTTCCGGAACAAATTCGGCTTCTTTCGGCCAACCGCGTCCTGGCGCTCGGTTACTTCCGTTGCAGCTCGGTCCTTCCTCCGAGGGCGGGCGAGGAGTTGGGCTTAACTCTGTCCTCTCCGAAGCCTTGCAGCTCTGCCTGCCGCCTCGAAAGACTCGCGCGCTTTAGCGCCTCGCGGGTTTATTTGCAAGCGGCTTTGCTTGTTATTTGCATGAATGGTTTATGCTTCCTTAACCTTTCCGTTCTCTTTTCCTTCAATCCCCACCCCCCCTGAGCCGCGGAGGCACCCGACCGCGCCCGACAAAGCACCGAGAGGCGAGTTAGGTTTTGGTTTTATTGCCCCTCAGCAGGCAGCGGTAATCAGGGCCCGGGCTGGGTCTGCCTGGCTCAGCCAGCGGGCCTATACAGTGTGTGCAGGGGTGCCATTCGTACCCTCCAGGAAAATATGCGATCGGGAATGTCTTGAAGTCTATGAAAGAGTCTACCCCTAGTCCTGGGAGATGTGGGCGGGGCGGGGCCTCACCACAAGGCCAATCGGTTCAGTCCAGCAGCGATTAGACGTCGAGGGAGGAGGCGGGGGACAGAGAGGGGGTTCGAGAGGGCGTGGTGGGCGCTAGCCCCGCGCTCCCAGCGCCCAGCACTCGCCACTGGAAGATACTGGCGTCCTTGCCGCCCAGGGAGATGAGATGCGAATCGTCGTGCGTGAACCGGACGCTGGTCACGTGGCTGCCGTGGCCCCCGTACATGCGGCTTGGTGCCTGAAGCAAGTGAAGGTCAAGTTGCAGCGGCAGCGCAGCTCCAGGCCTACCCGACCCGCCGTGGGGACCCCCGGTGACCTCACCTTGGCGCGAGCGCATGGGTACTGGAAAAGGTGCACTTTGCAGAAGTCGTCAGCCACGGCCACTACGCGCTCGTTGTGGGAGCGGCACAGGGAGTTGATGTCGGTTCCATCGGAGCCGTCCGGCCACACGCCTAGCACAATGGCTGGCCTCAGCCCGGCCTCCTCCCCACCACCACCCACGGACCAGAGCTACACCCTTCCTAGCGCTCAGGAAGCCGCAGCCACCCAGCGACCACGTTGGAGGCAATCCTTCCCGGTTCCAAGGGCCAAGAGGCCTCCTGGGCTTGATCTGCAGGTTTCTGGACGCCCCCACGGCAGGACATTAGCCCAGCGTTCCAAGCCCAGACCTGGCTCCCTCCCCAACCTTATTACCCCACCCCTCCTGCAGGGTTCTGCATCCCCAAGCCTCTGCTCACCATAGACGTGGAAGCCCAGCACACAGGTGTAGGTAGCCCATTCCCGGTCTCGGCTCTCATAGCGATTCCTCAGCAACTTGCAGCCTCCCGCCACGTCCCCTGGGGATAGGGAGCCCACCCAGCTCAGCTCTCACCCTGCCCTCAGTCGGGAAGATGCTGGAGAAGGCCAGGTTGGAAAGACTGGCTTGAGTTAGCCAGTGATAGACACCCCTAACACCCCCCTTGAATCCCACCCCATGTGCTTCCAGAGTTCTCACTCAAGTTCTCCTCCCTAGACAAGTCAAGCTCTCCATACCTGCCCTGAGAAACTTTTCTAAAACAATCTTTTCTTAGTGCATTTTTCACCTCACTCAAGTTAACAAGACATGACCTCTGTCTTTTGTGATTTCCCAATCACTCTTGAGATTTTCCAAATCACAAAATTTCTCATATGTACAATTCCAATTCCATTTTTACCCTATCGCTATCTTCACCTATATCTGATAGCCCCTCTGCCTGGAGCTTCCCAAGTATTCTTCATCCCTGCCCAACCAGGAGCACCCCCTACAAATTAAACCCACTCCAGTTACCCTCTCCCCATGTCCAACCCCACTGCCACTCACAGTAAAGAATCTCATAGTCCCCAGAATTGGACATGATGAAGTTCCCATCCTTGGACCAGTCCAGGTGAGTGATGAAGCTAGAGTGACCCTAGGAACAATGGTCAATAGTTTAAAAATGTTGCGACGACCACTTCCCTTCCCCAGGGGCCCCTAGTGTATCAGACCCCTGTGAGTGTACCTGCTGTTACCATGCCCCATCCTCCACCCCATTTCCTCACCACACAGCGGCCAAAGCGGCTAGACTTGGCACCATCACTGGAAATGCTATAGATGTAGATCATGTTGTCATGGGAACCAATGGCCAGGTACAACCCATCTGCAAACACAGTCACTCAGAGAGGGAAGGGCCAGAGACAGATCTGAGTCCAGGGTGGGGTTGGATCCCACCTGGGCTGTACCGGACCACTGAGAGCTGCTCATTGCCATCGGTGACATCAGACACGATTTCTCTGGTTTCTGTGTCCAACACCAACCACCTGGAAGGGAGAGAGGTGGAGGTAGACAGGGAAGCAAAAAAGCAAAATGACCCTTAGCAAGGCCGCCCAGGGTTGGGGTAGGGGGGCTCCAAATCAGAAAACTTCAGAGAGCCCCACAGAAAAGCTATGATGCAAAAAGAAAGGCCGTCACTGCCTTTTTAAGCTAGAAAATGGGAAAAGGCTAAATGCAGATAAAAGCTGAGTGGCTTCTGATGCTGGCTGAAAAGGGAGAAGGAAACTATAGGCCAGGGGCCAACTACAAGAGTCTTGTGGCTTCTGTAAGCCTGTCACTTCCCTGTGTTTGTCTCTCCTGTGCCCCTCCCATTCCCACTGCTTCTCTATCCTGGTCTGCCACCACCTCTACTCCCAGGCTTGGAGGAGAGAGCAGTGAGGGGAGGGGTGAAGACAGTTACACAGGAGAGCAGGGGAGGCACAGGCTGCAGGAGCTTCAGGAGGAAGCACAGAGGAGTGGAAAGGTGCAGTCCTTGGCTTCTAAACTGCAATGGTTACTGCTGGTCCACTTCCCAGGCCTTCCTGTTTTCCCTCCCAGGAGTCCAAGCTCCCTCTCACCTCCCAGTGTTCAGTCCTACAGCTACAACTGCCCCACTCGGGTGGAAGTCAGCACAGAGACCAGTCTCCTGAGAGGGGGAAGAAGTTGAATTCAAATTCAAGAAGATAATTTTCCAATGAAGGAACAAGATAATTTTCCAATGAAGGAACCAGGACAGATTCCTTGTCCTTTTTTTTTTTTTCTTTTTTTTTTTTGAGACAGAGTCTCACTTTGTTGCCCAGACTAGAGTGCTGTGGTGTCATCATGGCTCACAGCAACCTCAAACTCCTAGGTTCAAGCGATCCTCCTACCTTAGCCTCCCACATAGCTGGAACTTCAGGCACATGCCACTATCCAGCTAATTATTATTATTTTTTTTTTTTGAGACAGAATTGCACTTATTAATCCTCAGTAGAGTGCCGTAGCGTCACAGGTCACAGCAACCTCCTACTCCTTGGGCTTAGGCAATTCTCTTGCCTCAGCCTCTCGAGTAGCTGGGACCACAGGTGCCTGCCTAACGCCCAACTATTTTTTTGTTGCAGTTTGGCCAGGGCTGGGTTTGAACCCACCATCCTCGTCGGTATATGGGGCCAGCGCCCCAACCACTGAGCCACAGGCGCAGCCCTAATTTTTCTATTTTTTTTTTTTTTAGAGACAGAGTCTCACTCTCTCGCCCTCTGTGGAGTGCTGTGGAGTCACAGCTCACAGCAACCTCCACCTCTTAGGCTTGAGGGATTCTCCTGCCTCAGCCTCCCAGGTAGCTGGGATTACAGGCGC